>JAWZYV010014472.1:0-121707 GCA_038373885.1 Cheiracanthium punctorium | reverse complement strand
CTTATTCCCATTTTAATTGTGATAGGGCGTTAGAGTTGCAGAGTTTACAAATTTCACGCATTTTTTTTTTATTTATGACGTCACTGTTTGACTGCCGTAAAGGATACCCCGGTAGATTGAGGGAGTTAATTTCGATATTTCGCATAATTGTTTTCAAACGGTATCATTAAAACTTTGCGTTGGACCTTTATGGAGGAACGTAATTCAACGTTAAAATAAAACTATACTCGCAACCTGCATGCGTATGTTAGGCAACGCCTACGCTAAATTAAATGCCAAAAATAAAAATAGTAAATAGAAAAATTTTAATATATCGCGCTTTGTAACTTTTAAAATGAACATTTTCAGCGCCGTGAAAACATTTCAATTTTTAAATAAGCACCGGATTAAAATACCACTTCTAATAATAATAATCGCGAATTTCTTAGTTTATTTCTACAGTAAATTTTAATCAAAATATCGTTTCCCTGTGTTGAAAACAGAGCTGGAATAAATGAGTTAAAATTATGGCGTAATTTTTACGTATCTTAAAGCATTTGACGTCATAGATCCTCAGTTGCGAATTGAAATTCTGATATCCCATTTAAAAACTCGATTGGTTGAAAAACCCCTTTTTTCTAATCCTTTCTGTGGCAACAACCGAACATAAATTCTCGTGCCGTGATCGCAATGTAATGAATGGCGTAAGATCGCGTTGATGCTATTAAATTCTAAACATTAGGCTGCATTAAAATTCGTAAAAAATCATCTAATTTACATAATTTTTTCGTTTTTATTTTAAAAGAGGGAGAAAAGAATGTTTCACGATTTGTCAAGATATCTAAAAGTTATGACGGATAGAATTCAAGATGCGACAGTTTTAAAATTATTTTACGAAAAAAAATCGCGAAGCAGATGTTTAGTAAAAAAATTCCTAAAAATCGGTAAATCATGTTACGTATTCAGAACAAAGTGTTTTTAAAAGAAAATTTTCTCCTCTATCCGATGATACAAATGCCGTTTTGCTGCGAGCGTAATTTCCGCCGTCATTACGAATTAGGTGAGAAAAAATGCCAAAAATCGCATAAAACATAAAATTAAAAAAAATCTAGGTCGAATTTTGAAAAAATCGCTTCGAGGTGCACAACTACATATTTACATCTTCCCGAGTACCAAATTTGGTGTTTCTAGGTGTAGCCGTTTGTCCGTAACGCTGCAGACAGACACACCCACACACACACACACACACACAGACACCTTCTTTTATAATAAGTAGAGATAAAAACAAATTGTTCACCTAGCTAAATTTTAAGTGTACCTCTGGCTAACCAAATTTATTCTGGGCAAATTTCAAAATACTGTGCAATCACTTAATTATCGAATAAAATACGAAAATATAATGACATAATAACACCTTTACATATCACCTTCCGATAAAAAACAATTAATAATTCATGAATAGATTTTAAATGATTTTTGAATGTGAAATAGAGTAAGGTGCAAAAGATAAAATACAATAATAAGGATACAATTAGTAAAAATGATACGACGTTTATGTATGTTAAATGCAGCAAAATTATCAACATGCTAAAATTGAGATTTTTTTAAATTTCAAAATTAAGTAATAAATCAACAGTAGATAAAGCAGTTTAATTTCTAGCATGTGTCAAATGTGTGTCTAGCATGTGCAATGTGCAGAGTACTCTTCAATACTACCCATTCCGAAATAAAAATGACAAAGGCATGTTAAATAATGATTATAAATAATTAATCAATAATAATGTTGAAGATTAAAATCAAAGTTAGGTGCTGACAGCTGCCTACCTTGCTAACAGAATTCTAAATATGTATTTATAGTTTTTTTTTTTTTTTTTTTTTTTTTTACAAATTACTAAATACTTGAAACATGACCGCGCACACAGGAAAAACAATAGGATAATTCCACAGTATTGTGAGCATTTATGCCAGACAATAACTGATCGTAACTAAACAAAAGATTGAGTTATGCGAATTTTTTAAACAGATTTTATATGCATAAACAGTTTGTTTTATATACAGGGATGAGATTGGCGAAAAAGCAAAAAGACTGAAATCAAACGAGAGAAAATAAGTTCTACATAAGATAATTGTCTTTAATACATGTGGAAAAAAGATTTAAGAAGTAAAACATCAGAACATGCTACAGGATAAAAATATTGCAGTTCATTAATAACTACTATCAGAAATCCACAAAAAAAGCAGAATTTTCAGAGAAAAAAGACAAAAAGTGAATTTCTCTCAATTCACAAAAAACTGAAATCAGCCTAAAAGCTAAAGAATCTCATCCCTGTATATACATATAAAAACAAATTGTTCACCTAGCTAAATTTTAAGTGTACTGTACATCTGGTTAACCAAATTTATTCTGGACAAATTTCAAAAACTGTGGAATCAATTATCAAATAAAATATGAAAGTATAATGACAGAATAGCACCGTTACATATCACCTTTCGATAAAAAACAATTAATAATTCATGATCAGATTTTAAATAATTTTTGAATGTGAAAAAGAGTAAGGTGCAATAGATAAAATACAATAATAAGGATACAATTAGTGAAAATGATATAACGTTTATGTATGTTAAATAAAGAAAAATTATCAACATGCAAAAATTAAGAGATTTTTTTAATTTCAAAATTAAGTAACAAATCAACAGTAGTTAAAGCAGTTTACTTTCTAGCATGTGCAATGTGCAGAGTACTCTTCAATACTACCAATTCCGAAATAAAAATGACAAAGGCATGTTAAATAACGATTATAAATAATTAAGCAATAATAATTTTGAAGATTAAAATTAATAAAGTTGACTTACCTTTCTTCGTTTTTTGGAAATCGGTAAAATCGCTTCCCACCACTTTTGGCGTTATTGGAACACCTTGGATATGCACAATAATACGGCATTTTAACTAGCAAACTGACTTTCTACTTGAAAGAGAATAGAGGTTACCATAAATATAATTATTACAATGAAATATAACACAATCAAGACCTCATTAAATTAGAAAACATAGAAAAAATCCCGGGAAATAATCATATAAACCGTGCACCACAAGTATACCATGTGCAACAAAGTGCTTTGATGGTGCAAGCATGGTTTTTTGATCAGAGCGCATGCGCGAGAAGGCTCCCAGGACATTAGTTCATGTGCCGGATGCCTAGGTGGCGTTAGCTATCGAGGCGCAAAAACGCCCATTGGAGTGACTACGCTTCAGAATTAGATACGCTTTGAGTGATATCTTTAAAAGGTGAACTTCAGTTAACCACTAAAAAATGTATGGTTCCTTCAGGGTTTTATACAAAGAAAAAAAAGTCTTGTTAAGCACTTTTGTATTCTCTATCAAAATTAGATGAAAACTACGAAAACAAGTGGCTCTTTACGTTGTCTTTTTTACATTCTTCTTTTTTAGCAAACTACGAAATAACAGAATATTATTATGAATATCATGACAGAATTTTCATTTTTATCTAAGGTATTGCATTAATTATCAAATAAGATAAAATATTATTGTTAAGTGAAACCTCATGCAGTTTACAATCTTAACTTTTTCCTACTTTACTAATCGAAATCAACATTTAGTTGAATGAAATATTAATCCCGCGGGATTGCGGGATCCCGCAGGATCATCAAATCTCAATCCCGCAATCCCGCGAAGCGAAAAACAGTGCGGGATTGCATTCCCTAGACCACATACATCAACAACCTATATTCACATTTCTCTATTTTCCGCTGGAATTAGAAATTCTGTAGGTTTAGTAAGAAAGAGTCAACCTCGCTTTTTTTTTCTAGGCAAGTAAAATCTCTAAAGGTGTCAAATAAGTCGCAAAACTTAGTACACCCCACCCGGCCCTGATTATGACATCATGGGGACCGGGAATTCCGATATTTCAGGAGCCCCTATTCCAGAAAGTACAACGATAAATTATCAAAATTTTCAAAAATCATATTCAGTAGATTCCAGTTAATTGAACCACATCAGGGCAAGATCAGTTTGGCCCTGTTAACCGACTAGTCCGATTACACAAAAATGCCAAGATTTCTATAATAGACATGTTCCACATATTAAAATGTCATTATGACTTTTACTGTGCAACACAAGTGTCTTGCAAACACACAATACTATGATAAATGAACTTTAATCATCGAAAATTAAATTTACAAAATTTTCACAATGAGCTATAGCAGGTAACCCTAACGGTGTCGTCCCAGAACCCGCGGTAACCCCAAAGTGGGGTGGAAAATGGTGGGGATGAGCAGAGAGAGAGAACATTCTCTCTCCTTCAAGGTCGGTAACGAGATCGTGGGGAGATCGTGGGATTGCAGAATTCAACTGAGCGATAGTCCCTCATTCCCCCCCCCACACACACACATCACTTGCTTTTACACTCTCTTATCAGTTCTATAAGAACCCGTTCAAAATACAAAAGCGAAATGGGATGGGAGAATGGTTCAATATGAACCAAACTTTTTTGGGGGAATTTTAAATCATACTCATTCTTATGAAAAGAAAATTAATGAATATACAATGAAAAATATTATAAGAATTTTTTTTATCAACAAATAATGTCCCCCATCCCTCCCCCCCCCAAAAAAAGAAAGAAAAAACCTCGATTGTAGTCCGCTTTAATAATAAATACTCTAAGGAGACAATTTGATACAAATACATATGAATTATTAATGTAAGTAGAAATTACATTTTTAGAGAGATTAATTAAAAGGTTTTTGCAGATATCGTATAGCGAAAAGTTTTTTCAAGAATGTATTTTCCTTGGAATAAACTATAAATTTTGACTTCCTTTAACTGTACACAAACTTCAAAACAAAATACTGATTACGATAAGTTTCATCAAATGAATTATGCATTTAAAATAAATGCTTGAATTCAAACTTATACCCGGAATAAACTTGCATTTCTTAACATTTTTTATTTAAACATTTTTATTTTATTTTGGTGATTTCAAAGTTAAATTCATAAATAAAGTGAATTGCAGAAACTTTGAAAAGTGCTGGAAGAAAACAAGATGTTGATGGGTGATTTCTTTTCCTCTTCTACAATAAAGAAACAATATCACCGCAATTATTTAATATTGTTGTTTTGTTCAGGCAGAGCATTCTAGGGCTATCTTCCAAAGAGGAAAATGTATTGAGCGAGCACTTTTTAAGGAGGCCTAACGAGTATCTATGTTACATCTGGGGAAAAACCTCCCAAAACTCCAGATCGACAACTGCGCAGTAAGCCGGAACGCTGGGCCTTCATGCTTCAGCCATCTGAAAATGTTCATCAATTATTTAATTGTTAATATTTTATAATGCATTTTACAAATTTAACAGTGCTTTATTGGATGTATCAAGTTGCGCTGTTTTTAAAAGCTCGTGATGTAAATATTTAAATAGTTTTAATATTTTAAATCAATAAAGTTTTAATGTAGTATCTCTGATCGGATCACTTTTTTTTTCAACACAAGGAATCCCGGAGAATTTTAAATGATGAAAAATCAGCAAATCCGTGAGATATTTTTTTTACATAGTTGGTTGTGGAATGTATAAGTACTTTTGTTTCTGCAATTCATAGAAATACATCAAGTGAGCAGAAATTTTATAGGACAGGAAGAATTATAATTTCAGAATTTTAGAATACTGGAAAACGAAATTTTTTATTCACCAAAGCAATATTCCGTTAGATTTTCAGAGAAATAGTACATGCTTATTAAATACTTATATTGTTAAATATAGTATTCTGAAAGATTGAAATTTGTTCGGTTATTCAAAATTTTCTTCTTTTTTTTTCTTTTTTTTTTTTGTCTTTTTTTGTGCGTGTGTTTGTGTAGTAATTTCGATTTCTCATTCATTTTTTTAAAATTTAACAAACGAAAGAATCAATGCCCAAAATAGTTAAAACATCATTACTGTTATACAACTTTTTGTAGCATTAAATAATCATTTATATATATAAATTTTTCTTTTGGCATACATACTCAGTCTTATAATTAAGTTGAATACCCTAAGTTAGTCTCTCAGTCTATATTTTAAATATACATATAGTTATAATTCGAAAATAGCAAGAATAACCTGATATACTGCAAAAATAATAAATGAATAATGCACAAAAAATATCACCCTTAATTTAAATCAGTTTTATCAATCTCTCGTGCGTTTTGTGAGCAACTTTTTATTTGGTTTGTTTCATTTTGTTCTAAATAAGGAAATATTTTTAAACAAGCGGTGGATACCGCTATAAATGTTTTTCTATCTTATTTTTCCACAAGACTACCACCTATCCTCAAATAGGGTAGACGATATAGTAGATATAGATCATTCATTATAAGAACTGTTGGGGATACAAATATATGTAGATGTTATTTTCTTAAGTAAAATAAAAATTGGATTATTGTTTTCAATAGTTTGTACACATTTTCGTAACACTGCTAAGGCTTTGAGATTTTGGGCTGGATTTCACACAGACATGAAATATATAACTCTTGATATTGTTTGGTATCCTATGTTTTCAGAGGTAGGATATCACTTTATTACGGAAATATCATAGCCAATCCCTCAATATAATAATATACCCCTCCCCCCCTTTTTTATTGCACGCTGTTGGTGGTGCCTGATGAAGATGTGATGCATATTCTACAGCTTACGAAATATTGCAACAATAAATTAAAGCTGTTGTGAACTAATAGTATTTAAATATATGTAAAAAATACATGTGTTGCATATTTTACAGCTTACGAAATATTGTAACAATAGATTAAAGCTGTTGTGAACCAATAGTATTTAAATATATGTTAAATTATGTCGCATACTTTTATGTCGCACTTTTGTGACAGATTTTTCGGACAATTTTCAATAAAGGGGTTGAGAGATAAAATGACATAGTCATTAATATATATTTGCTATATAAGATTTGTTTTTCAAGTAGTTAATATAAATTTAGAGTGTAGGCGTGAATATTATTTAAATTGTTTCAAACTGTGTAAAAATTTCTATTAAAAAAAAAAAAGGTATTGAGAATGATTTTTTAAATAATTTTTCTGTTTAAAAATACTACAGATTCAATGATAAATTTTGTTGAATCAAAAATTTTAATCAAAAGCCATTAAGAGAACAAGTGAATTAAATTTCATTAAAATCCGAGATAGTGATTGTCGAATTTGGGTTTTTGCTGTTGAATTGACAGAGAATGGACCTGCTACTTTGATCACTATTTAAAACGGACTTTAGAGACGGACTTTTTTTTTTTTTTTTTTTTTTTTTAGTTTAGACTATTTAAAAACGGACTTTAGGTCAGAGTAAATGTGTTAGACCTTTTTTTTTTTTTTTTTAACTTAGTCCGTCAAGTCTTATATGGAGTTCCTTTTCAGACATAGCTAATTAAATATTGACACTTTTGTGTAGTTCAACTTAAAATAAGTTTAATTTTACTTAATTTGTTCATTTATCAATTGACCATACCATTTAATAATAACAATGAGAAAATTATTAACATTTTAAAAAAGCTAGAAAGCTTGCATGTGAGCAGTCTATAAACTTACATTTGTCAATGTAATTGAATTCCATCAATGTAACTGAATGTTACACAGAATAAATTAATTACATGGAAAGAAAAACTATGCTAAAGATAAGTGTTTCAGTGTTTTTAAAAATGTTTTTCTTTCTTATTTACATAATTTCATATCACTTGATTTTGAATTAAAAAAAAAAAACTTTATCAAAAGCTAAAGGGCAATGGGGCGTTTCGGACGGCCATGAGGCTACTGGAAAAATTATCTGAATGGCAATTTTCAATAGAGATAAATACAGAATACACTAAAGTACCTATGTTAACGCCCTTTTGGACGCCCACTTGTTTCTCACATTTTGTTTTTTAATTCATGCCCCCCCCCTTATCTTCTAAATATACAAACCCATTCAATATTGTGCGCTTTTTTTCCGTGATTCATTTTCGACTATAGTTTACATTGGTTTCAAAAACTGAATACACTGATGGGTAGTTTAAGTAATAAATGAAATATTGAGACTTAATAAAAGATTTATATTTAAATTTCAGTAATGATATGAATTAAGTTGAAGGAGGAGAAGGTGTATCAAGGTAGCTCTGTAAATATCTATGAAAATGGCTATTTTCATGATTTTTTTTTCAAGTTTTCGACTCATGATAGAAATGCAACTTCTATTTAAAAAAATCAAGTCAATTTTTAACTTTATCTGCTAATTTTTTCAAATCAATACTGATAAAGTTTCATTCTTGAATAAATTTTTAATTTGATGTTCCAGTTAGGAACATTGGACTGTAAAAGTTTAAAAGAATCAAGTAACAAACAAAAAAATTGAGAATGTCCACTCATAAGACGTATTAACATTATTATAACAACCAGACCTAAAGAACATTCAGCGAGAGCTAAAGAACATTCAGTAAAAATCTTAAAAATGCAATATTTTTAAAGGTCTTTTGAAATGAAAGATGAATCAGAATAATTTGTCATGCAATTTCTGTGCTTCTCAAAGTGTTTTCTTAAACTTACTCAGTATATACCTATTGGCTTGTCCGAGAGTAGAGCTTGTATAGTAACATTGTGTATCGCACTAAACTAAGTTTGTTTTTGAAATTTGTATAGAACTTTATCATGAAAAGTCTTAAATTCTCTCATAACGAAATATTTAATATAATGGGCACCGTTAATAACATTTTTCAAGAGACAGTAACTAAAAACTTAAAAAAAAAAAAAAAAAAAAAAAAACATGAAGGAAAATCAGGAAAATCAACATTGGGGGTGTCTGTTCTTGGAGAGGATGCCTTGAGCGAGGTCACTTTTAAGGGTTCTAACGCGCATTCACGTTATATTTCGAGAAAACGCCCAAAAATGTAGGCCGTCAGATCGACACCCGCGAGTAGACAAGAACCTTGGTTCTTTACGCTTCATGCATCTACCATATTGACTGTGCTATCCACTCGCCCATATGGCAGGACGTTACAGAATAAAACCTGCCTTAAGTAAACCCTTAACTAAGCATAAACTTATTATTTAAGAAAATATTTCTTGGTCCAGTGAACACTTAGTCTATTTCTATATAATTTTTATTCAACGGAAAATGAAGTAAACAGAAAGTCTTAAACAAAAGTATGTCTTTCTATTTAAGACAATGTTTTATCGTATAACAATAAAACTTAATTTCATCTATACCCTATTTAATTTTCGATTAAATTATTTTCAAATGAAATTTAGTGTAATATGTATAGGCAAATCCGAAAGGTTCAGTTAAATACTATTATGTACCTTCATAAACTATGTATCAAAATCATAAAAACTCTTATCGTTATTTTAAAGTTAAATCCTACTTTAATAGATACATGTATCGACTAAACGTATATTTATTTAGCATTTTAGTCGATATATGTATCGACTTGATAAATATATCTTTTCAATAACTTGCTTAAAAATAGACTACCTTGTAAATGATTACAGAAAGCATGCATGTAGGTTTTATGAATGATAAAATAATATTTATTTGACTTCGTGCTCTGCTTGTGGTAAACGAAATCTCGTTTTGAAATAGATATGGATCTCCATACTCGAAGAAAAGAACGCGTAAATGCGTAAATAAGAGTTTTCTTCCGGAAGAAAACACATTCAACGGAAATCTCTTTTTTAAGTGAAACTGCTTCGATTTAACAATAGCCGTGCATGACCCCCAAACTTGACCCCTCCACATGCTGGGTGGATTTTCTGCCTCCTGTATAAGGGACCATCTATAGGATTTTTGTTGCCAAAAAGAGCTCAGATAGGAATGGGAGATTCCGGAAGAAATCAGGGGGGCATAAAGGGGAAAGTAGTTTTTGACAGGTTGGCGGTTTGGCTGCGCGGAGAGTGAGACTAAACCCATACTAACTAATATTATAAATGCGAAAGTGAGTTGTTTGTTTGTTTGTTTATGACGCTTTCACGCTAAACCGCTGAATCGATTAGGATGCATTTCGGTTTAGATATAGATAGGACCTGAAGTTGGTTATAGGCTACTTAGAATTTTAGATTTTTACTACTTTTTAATTATTAATTAAAAAACCGTTTTTTACGTTGCCATGCTTGGCGAGTTTCGCCCTTATCATATGATTCATGTTTTGAGCTAAACAAGAATGCTATTACTTCAATAAAGAAGCACGTGCATCTGAAAAAAATTAAATAATACGGAAATTATGTCAGTTTTATGCCAAATATATCTATCTCTAATAATAAAAATGAATGTTCTCCAGACAAATCTACAGAAAGCAGAGCTTTGAAAATTTGAGCATGCCTGGACCCATGACTTCGGTAAAGTGTACCTGAGGCTCGGAAATTTTAATTACTTTTCTAACTATTAATTAAAACCGTTTTATCGCCCGCACAAAATGATTTATGCTTTTGAAATAAAGCAGAAATTCTATTTGCAAATCACATGCATTTGAAAAACATAAATAAGTATGGAAATTATGTTGATTTTACGCCAAATTAAAAAGCATAAATAAAGAAAAATGTACTTACGTATTATCCGGCGGTCCGCCAAGACGAGCGATTTTTTG
The DNA here is from genome assembly GCA_038373885.1 of Cheiracanthium punctorium. NCBI lineage: Eukaryota > Metazoa > Arthropoda > Arachnida > Araneae > Cheiracanthiidae > Cheiracanthium > Cheiracanthium punctorium. Next base: position 111,131 of record JAWZYV010014472.1, on the reverse strand, counting down.
CCGAGATAAATGCGGGCACATGAAATTATTAATGGTTTTGAATACGATTGGCAACAGTTTGGCAACTCATTTGACGAAAAAACAGTTTGGCGGGAATAACCGCCGGGATAATAGGTAAGTACCAAGAAAGTCCAGATGTGTTTCTTAAAGTTCGTAATTTCCAAATCCTACAAATAATATAAATGTGTAGGTTATGTGTTTGAATGTTTTTGACTGAATCACACAACAATGGTTGGAAAAATTTGTAATGAAGATAGCTTATGCCCTGGATTAACATACAGGCAAACTTTCAAGCATATCTATATAATAATAAAATGAATGTTTGTAAATCTGTCTGTCTGTATGTGTGCGTCTCCAGACAAACTACTGCACGCAAATTTGAATATATAAGCCATGAGTCGATAATGTGCACTGAGAATCAGAATTTTAAAATTTTAATTATTTTTTAATTATTAATTAAAACCGTTTTCAGGATGCCATGCTCGGCGAGTTTCGCCAGCGTGATACTGAGAACAAAATCGCATGCATTGGAAAACATGAAATGGCACGGAAATTTAGTCAGTTTTGCGCCAATCTATATCAAAAAAAATGAATGTCTGAAAATCTGCATGCGTGCGATGTCCAGAAAAAACTACTGACGCAGAACTCTGAAAATTCGAACATATGAGCCCATCCTTCGTAATGTACACCTGAGCTCAGAATTTTGAAATTTTAATACTTTTAAATTATTAATTAAAATCGATTTTAGATCGTCATGTTTGGCGAACTTTGGCCTCATGAAAAGTTTTATGCTTGAAGAGAATGGTAACCGCAAAAGTAAAAAACCGTTTTTTACGTTGCCATGCTTGGCGAGTTTCGCCGAATGCTACTATAAAAAAATCATTTGCATTTGAGAAGCATGAAATGGCACGAAAATTTCATCAGGTTTACGCAAATCTATCTCTATAATAATAAAAATGAATGTTTGTAAATCTGTCTGTGTGCGGTCTCAGACAAATATTACTGCAACAGAACTCTGAAAATTTGAATATATAGCCCATGAATGCACCTGATGCATAATGTGCACCTGAGAATCAGAATTTTAAATTTTAATTACTTTTTTTATTATTAATTAAAAACGTTCTAAAACGGAAGTTTTCTTACCCTGTGTTCACGAATTTTGGAGCAACCGCTGTTCTGGGGTTTTAAAACAGTTTAACATTCGTATTCTACGCGTTAAATAGTTAAATTTTGCTTTTTGTTGCTCAATATGGAATGTTCTGGAAATTTCGGGTTTCATGGTCGTAGGTCTTCGAACAACCTAATTTTTGGGAGTTATTTATGGCGCCAATTCTGGCGATATTTCGCCAAAATTGGCGATTTTGGCGAAATTTCGAAATTTTTTGGCGATATTTCGCCAAAACTCGCCTATGTTTGACGATGCTTCTGTCATTTGGCGCGTTTTTCGTAATGGGACTTTTCATGAAATTTTTTTATGGTACTTTTGTATGGTATTTTATACGTTTAATGACCTAACATTTCCTAATTTTAACGAAATTTAAATCGAAAATTGTGGGATTTTACAAGAATAATTTGCTTAATTGGATTGAAATTTTATAATAACTCCAGCAAATTTTATGCAAATTACACTCGATATTTCTGGGGGGTAAATATGTGACGGCACGGCAGTGAGTTTTCTTTAGTGGTGCGTTTGTACGTACGTAACTGACAACTCTGGAACCATTACTCTGCACCTTCTGTTATACATTTGCGTCCTAGAGTACTAATCTGGAGTTGCTCGTTTACATGTCAGATTTTGTAAATCGCATAATTTTAGGGGATCACCGGGCAACGCCGTGCGGGGCCTGCTAGTAGCTACAATTCATTCTTTTAGCCCAAAGACACTCAACATAATGCTACTGCATTGCGCTCTATGGAAATTTTGCAGCAACATAAAACGGATTTTTAAAAACTTTCTTCACTAATGGACAGTCTAGGCCTCTCATGGTCCTAGGCATATAAGGGTCCTGGGGCGTATATGAAATTCCTTGTGTGTTTTTTCAAAGGGGACCCACCCGTATTTGGGGAGTTTTTTAAAAAAAAAACACGGAAAACGCGAGCGGCTGGGTCGACGGCGCGACCGGTGTTTGAACCTGGCACTCCCACCTTCCATTTTGAGAGCAGACCCTTTAGACACGGGGGGGCCCCGAGTGTTATAGGCTATTTTTATGCAAATCACAAATATTCTTTTACAGGGTACTCATAAGAATTACATTACGCTCTTTTGGGTATCCTGTAAGTACTGAACCGATTTAAAAATTTTTTTCCTGTAGTAAGCTACACTATTTTTGAGTATTATAGGCAAAAATTTAATGCATGTAGCGCAATGTTCCTTTACAGGAAAAACCAAAAAAATTCTAATACTTTTACGCCTATGGGTTCTCTGAAACTAAGAACCCGTTTCCCTAAAATTTTTTTTGCTAATAGAACACTGCACATTCCTGTTTTAAAAAAGGGCAAAAAAATTTCATCACTTCCGTCAGAAAAAAAAAGTTAGTTACTCCCCAGTTGCGCCTACAGAAGTTTTACTTCTAAAAAAGATTTTAATTACAGATCTGTAAGTGAAATTCGTAACGCATTCTGAAAAATTCACGGACGCACTTTAGCTGAACACTCTAACTCGCACGGGTCCAGGGGCGGCCGGCGGCGCCCCGTCTGCCCCCGCTCTCGTAAGGCCTATGGTTGACTGTACCCAAATTATTGAATACCCAGTAAGTTAGCTCCCCCCCCCCCCTTTACCCAATCCTAGATCCACCACTGATTGAGAACACATGTGTAGCATATAATTGTAATGCTAAAGACGGCGAAGGATACTCTCTTTTCACGTAAGTATGATTTTAGACGTTAAATTACACCTTATTTAATGTTTTATTCTATTAATTTAAGTGAAAACTTTATCTGATCATCATAGAAATAGGTCTTAACATTCCGGTCATTATACCTGGCAATACGCCGACGTTCTTTTAAAGTTGAAAGTTTTTATTTGATATTGCATAACCTAATGTAAAAGAAACGTATTTTATTGTTTTAAATGTCTAACTTTTATGTCATGTATAGGATTTTAATTTCTTTCATACTTTAGATGTTCAGATATTGACTAAATTAATGTAACTTCTTCAAATAATTTAAAAAAAACTTGTAAAAATATTAGGAAAACATTCACAAAATTAATTTTATTTAAAAACCAGTAGTTGCAATTTTTCAATTTTAACCCATTTATGCCCAGATATTTTTGCGACTTTCTTCGATTTTTGCTAATACCTGGAATAATAGATAAATTTCTGATGCCAACTTCTTGAACAAGGGGTGATTTCTTTTAAAATCAGTATGCATAAAAATTTAAATTTCTACATTCTACTTCGTAATGTTAAAATATTTTGTGGTGTTGATGTTCAATACTCATGAATAAAGGCCAGGAAAAATAAATAACGTTTTCGACTAATAGAGATAATGCCGTCCCAAAAAAGGGACACTAGGCATAAATGGGTTAGCAAGCATTTTTATTTTCAATGAGTTCAGTTAAAAAGCTTTTTTGTAGTAATTTTGTATTTAATAAGGGTGTTTATATTTGTAGTATAGTGGTGAAGATATACCCCATCTTCATTCAATAATTTCAATAAAAAACAAAATTAATTAAATTTCTAAATACCCATCTGATTCCCATTATTCTTAATTTAACTTTTTGTCAGTGTTTTATTAGTTAAATTTTACTTAATTTTTCTAAAATAATTTTAAAATGAAGGAGTGTAATTCTAAATTGAATGATATTTAAAATTCCTAGATTTTTCTTAGCATTTTCTATTATTCAGCTCCTTAATTAAACAATAGTTTACATAGTAATCTATTTGATATTAAACAAATATTTTTAAATTCTTAATAAACATGGATTTAAATTTTTCCCTTCATTGAAGCATCTTATTTTTTATCCAGTTATTAGCCTATTGTATTAAATTTTGCGATGAATTGTAATTGTTTTTAAAAATATGTATTTTGAGTGCCAAAATTAGAGAATGTAAGAGTAAACATATTTGTTTAAGTGATCTGTATTTTATATTCAAGAATTGTTGGTATACTTTTTAAGTGGCGGATTAATTAATAAAAATGTTTTTTCCTTCATTAATTTGTATTTATTTTGATCCAATACTTGGATAATTTCTTCTTTATATTTTGAAAATTATTTTGCTCTATTTATTTTTGTCTACCATGTAAATAATTCCCTCAAAAATTAAATATTTTAAATTATTGATTACTAAGATATGTAATAATTCTTGGTAAGTTAAAATACGAAAAGCTTGTATTTTCTAATTAGTACTCTTTCCAGTTAGTTAATTTTGGTCTTTACAATAGCGAAAATTAATCATTTATTGTTAAAGAAAGACACAATCGCAATGAATTAAATATTAATATTGTATTCTAATAGGTTGTGTATTAAAGAGAAGTAAGAATTAATTTTAAAATGCTCATTGACGATGTTTTGAGCAGTTTCTAGAGCTAAAACATAGATGTATGTCAATGCGCCGAGATACGCAATACAATGCGCCACGCAATACAATGCAATCTTCCAAACAACAACAAAGATCAGCTGTTGCCCGAGATGTTCGAACACGGGTTCCTCCCCCCATGCCCCAATCACTTAAACCCCATGCTCCGTCTATTTCAGTTCAAGGTCAATGATGTTCTTCATAGATGGGGGTGCTGAATTTTTTAGCTTTTTTTCCGCAGGTAATAAATCCCCTGACCACCTTTACACATTTACCAAGTTTGATAACATTTGGTCCAGTAGTTTTCCTTTTCTGATCGTACAGGGTGGTTATAATTAAAGTGGAACTTTAATTATAATCACCCTGTATAAACAAGTAATAAAATTTTTTTTTTAAAGTCAATTCCTACTTAGGTCAAGAAAGAAAAATTACATACCGTTAATCCAGTTTGTGGTTTAGTTAATTGTTTTCATTCATTTTTTATCCCACGTAAAAGGATCTAAAATAAATTAATTAAATTTGATTAATGAATTAATATTCGTAAAAACTATATTAACATCAAGTGTCATCCACTAAAATTTTTTTTAAATGTATTTGAACTTGAGTGGTGAACTTGAAATAAAGGTATTTTATTAACGATTAAAAATTTGAACAAGATATATAAATATATATAGGGACAGGGCCGTAGCTATTCCGGTTTTATAGAGGGGGCTCCAAATTTTCCAAGGGGGGCTTTCATATATACACACGTAGACATATATAACACACGCATATATGTGTGTACATATATATATATATATATATATATAATCCTAACTAATATTATAAATGCGAAAGTGAGTTTGTTTGTTTCTTTGTTTGTTTGTTTATGACGCTTTCACGCCTAAACCGCTCAATCGATTAGGATGCATTTCGGTTTAGATATAGATGGGACCCTGGAGTTGGTTATAGGCTACTTAGAATTTTAGATTTTTAATTACTTTTTTAATTATTAATTAAAAACCGTTTTTACGTTGCCATGCTTGGCGAGTTTCGCCCGTATTATATGATTCATGTTTTGAGCTAACAATATTGCTATTACTTCAATAAAGGAGCACGTACATCTGAAAAACATTAAATAATACGGAAATTATGCCAGTTTTATGCCAAATATATCTATCTCTAATAATAAAAATGAATATTCTCCAGACAAATCTACAGAAAGCAGAACTTTGAAAATTTGAGAATGCCTGGACACATGACTTCGGTAAAGTGTACCTGAGGCTCGGAAATTTTAATTACTTTTCTAACTATTAATTAAAAACCGTTTTATCGCCCGCACAAAATGATTTATGCTTTTGAAATAAAGCAGAAATTCTATTTACAAAATCACATGCATTTGAAAAACATAAATAAGTATGGAAATTATGTTGATTTTACGCCAAATTAAAAAGCATAAATAAAGAAAAGTTATCCCGGCGGTCCGCCAAGACGAGCGATTTTTTGCCGAGATAAATGCCGGGCACATGAAATTATTAATGGTTTTGAATACGATTGGCAACAGTTTGGCAACTCATTTGACGGAAAAACAGTTTGGCGGGAATGACCGCCAGGATAATAAGTAAGTACCAAGAAAAGCAGTTCTGTCATTAGAGAGATACAAATGGAGCTTAATGTAATTATTATGAGTGTCCCTGTTAAAGAACTATTTATGATGTATGCATAAAAGGTAGCCTATAATACTCTGAAATAATGTCCCAGCAAACACACTACTGCCCGCAAAATGCCGGCCGGGTACCCGTCGTGCTGGCAAAGTGCCGTCTCCCGGGAGCATGGTAGATTGCCATCCTGTGGAAGACAGGCGCCTGGAGCCTGGTATGCCACTTCTTGCTCTGATTGGCTCTTCGCGTCAAGTGGCTTCTGTAGAGCTCTGATTGGTGCTCTCCCTGCTGCCTGAATTTACTTCTTGAGGAGCGTATTTCAGAATCGGAGGAAGGAAGGAATGTTTCAGATATATTTGGCAATTTATTGCGCTTTGCAATGTGCGTTTTTATGTGCGTTTTCAGTCTATAAAATATGTTATTACTTCATATTTATTCGCAGAACATTATTATTATTATTTTTATTTATAAAAGCTCTTATCTGATCAGTGCCGTATCTAAGTTGGGGAGAGGTGGTATAGGGGACGACCCCCCCCCCCGCAAAAAAAAAAAAATTTAATGTGTATTAGTTTCAAAAAATTCTTTTCTTAGTACTGCTTTTTTTCTCAATTCTTCTTTTAACTGTAACAGACAAATTAACTGGCTTAATGAGTTTAAATGTGTAATTAAATTTATTAATTACATAATGAAGTTAATAAATATGTAATTAAGTTATTTATGATTTAAAACTGATTGTATGTCATATTTCAATGATTCATTATGTGAAATAAAACCAATACACAAATTAATAACAGCATTAATGATTGCTAATGAACAAAAAAATTTCAATAATGACTGTTAATTACATAGCTATAATTATCGGCGTGCTTAAATTGTTGTGAAACGTTGTTAATAGCTGTGGTGCTTTCCGTGAATTTTTCGATACAAAAATGAGCGAAATTTTCGTGTGCAATGTCTGCAAAAAGGATTTTTACAGCAAATCATAGAGTCTATATGATTCTCATATTTCTACTGAATTGTGTGTTTTTCGAAAAACTTATTACTGATATACAAACCTACTTAGGAATGTTGGCTTACACTCTAATACGTATAATTAATTATCTGTACATTATTAATTAATTTAATATATTATTTAATTAACTAGTAATTAAAACATATGCAAAATATCACCTTTAATGAGATCAATCAAAATTCATAAGCAAATAATATTTATAGCTATGTAATTAACAGTCATTATTGAAATTTTTTTGTTCATTAGCAATCCTTAATGCTGTTATTAATTTGTGTATTGTGTTTTATTTCACATAATGAATCAATGAAATATGACATACAATCAGTTTTAAATCATAAATAACTTAATTACATATTTATTAACTTCATTATGTAATTAATAAATTTAATTACACATTTAAACTCATTAAGCCAGTTAATTTGTCTGTTACAGTTAAAAGAAGAATTGAGAAAAAAAGCAGTACTAAGAAAAGAATTTTTTGAAACTAATACACATTAATTTTTTTTTTTTGCGGGGGGGGGGGGTGCTCGTCCCCTATACCACCTCTCCCCAACTTAGATACGACACTGATCAGATAAGAGCTTTTATAAATAAAAATAATAATAATAATGTTCTGCGAATAAATATGAAGTAATAACATATTTTATAGACTGAAAACGCACATTGCAAAGCTCAATAAATTGTCAAATATATCTGAAACGTTCCTTCCTTCCTCCGATTCTGAAATACGCTCCTCAAGCAGTAAATTCAGGTAGCAGAGAGAGCACCAATCAGAGCTCTACAGAAGTCACTTGACGCGAAGAGCCAATCAGAGCAAGAAGTGGCATACCAGGCTCCAGGCGCCTGTGTCTGGAAGTCACTGGAGTGCCAGTGTCTGAAAAGTGCATATTCGCAGGACATAACTGGTAACGGCGAACTGCGATGTGTCTATGACATGCACAGAAAAGTTAACGGCCTGGCACTGCTTACAATGTACCGGATCAGCACTATTTGGCAGTAATGGGCCTGTATATAGTTCGTAGTGTTGGCATAAAATTTCGTTATTTTAATTAAATAATATTGTTTCACATTCATACTGTGTAGAAGTGTTAGGCGATATAAGTTCCGGGGACCCAAAGGCAAGGGTCACTGCTAAGAATTTTTTTTTTTTTTTTTTTTTTTTTTTTTTGAGGGAGGGGTGTAAGGGGAGAAGTTCATATTGTGCCTTCAAATATTTTATTACTAAAAACTAAAATAATACAAACGAGTTCAGTATGCTATAAAAATGTTTACTACAGCGACAGTGAACCCCCACTAGGTACAGAATTATGAAGTTTATTCTTAAAATTTTTATAATTTATATTAATTTTTTACAATTTTGCTAAACTTTTCCTGAAAAACATATTTGGAGACTTTTTTCTACATTAAGCTCCTGTAGTTATTTTGTTAGAAATTAAGCCAGTATTTTCATGTAATAGTCAAAAATAGAAACGCAATGGGGTTCATTTAGGAATTATATTTTCTTTATTCTATGTTTCGATTTCCCTTACGGGGCCTCATAAGCCGTCTCTCTCTCTGCCAAGGAATCCTAAGCGATCTCCAATGAAGGCAGCAAAAATCGAACTGTTATCTTTTTATTTGGCAGAAAATGTTTAATGTCTAAAGTTATGTGTACCATATATATATATATATATATATATGTGTAGTGAAACGCGGAGTTACTATTAGTGGTGTGGTGGGGGGGTCTGTCGCCAAGCTATTTACTGCTTCAGTCATGTTTTGAAAATTGGCGAATTACATTCCAACGGGAATGGCAACCCCTCTCGAATGCCATTTCGTGAATTGTAAAGTGCTCTTTTTTCCTTCTTTATTTGTTTCATCGATTTACAGCTTGCCAAAGTGTTTAATTGGTATTTTTAAACTGTTCCAGACTAACAAGATCTGATAGTTAGGAATAGCTACTTTAATAACACTATTTCAACGGTGAGGTTCTTGTTAGTTCACATTTGCATGCCTTGGATTTAACAGGATAATGCCCTGGATTAATTAGAAAATAACAGGTAAATTTTTACTTACTCTGTTTTTAATATAGAAAATCTCATTCCATATTATAGTGTATAAAAGTATTTTCCTTCAAAAAATTTGAGTCATGTAGGTACAACAGGTATATAGAAATTTGTTTTCAGAATAGCTAACATCAAAAAAATCATTTGATCAAAACAAAATGTACAATCAAGCAAAATGTTACTCTAAAGTTATGTGTAACCATATATATATATATATGTAGTGCAACTTTATTTATTATATCCTATATGATTTTGACTAATATATACATATATATATATATATTATATATACATACATATATCAACCGTAAAGTATTATAACTCATTTATAAAATGTCTCTAATTATGAGATAATGCAAATAAACTGTTTACAAATGATTATGTAGTTTTTGAAATGCGTTACCGCCTCTCTCATAAAAAAGTATCTTTTGCAACTGAAAATTCGCAAGAAAATTGCAGTTTTTGAAAACTGCACACAATTCACTAATTTTGGGCGAGCATAATTTGCAAACGATAAACTTTTTTGTTGTTTTTTATCTTTTATGTATGTAGTTTTTTATCTTAAAATGTTACCCTTAAGCAATATCTTTTTTTTTTTTTTTTTGAAATGGGTTGATGAATAAGCCCCCCTACCCGGGATCCGCCACTGGCTCATATTTTAATTATAGCAGCGTTACTGTAAATAGGCACTAATCCGGTACCGTGCCATTATATTGTAGTCACTGCTAAGGTACCAGGCCAGTGCCTTTATTTTTAATAATAGCCGGCACCCGGCCGTTTCATTTTGGGTATTATAAACTCCATGGGCCAGTGCCTTTATTGTGAGTAACGGCCGGCACATGCAGTATGCCAGCAGAGTGCCGTTGCCTTCCCGGGCTTCTGGAAAGGTACTTCTCAGGCGACTACTTTTGGTACGATTCAGTTACTTTTTGCAGTGCCGGGCCAGTGCTGGACGTAAAGGCAGAAAGGCACTGGAAAGGTACTCCGCCAGCAGGTGTGTGTTTGCTGGGGTAACTTTCAATCAGTGAAAAAGAACCCGTCTAGTAGTTACAGAGATACCGATAGAGCATGATGTATTAGAATTATTTTAAGTGTCCCTGGAAAAGAGCTATATTTATGTTATATGAATGAAAATTAGCCTATAATACTCAGGAAGAGAGCAGCTTTATATCAGTGAAGAAAGTTTTCATATCGGTTCAATAGTTACAGAGATACCCTTAGAACGTAATGTAATTCTATGAGTCTCCCTGTAAAAAAGCTATTTATGCAATATGCATTAAAATTAGCCTGTACTACTCGGGAATAGTGTAGATTTCCATTAATGAAAAAAGTTGTAGAAACAGCTCAGTAATTTCAGAGGTGCCCATGGAACGTAATGTAATTCTTATTAGTGACGCTGTAAAAAAACTGTGATATATGCATGAAAGGTAGCATATATTACACAGGAATAATGCAGTTTTCTATCAGTGAAAAAGTTTTAGCATCGTTTCAGAAGTTACTGGGACGCCCGTAGAGCTTAATGCATTAGAATAATTTTAAGTGGCCCTGTAAAAGAACTATTTGTGCTATATACATGAAAGATAGCCTATCGAAGGAAGGACTCAGGAATAGTGTCGCTTCCTATCAGGAATAGTGTAACGTGAAAAATTTTTTAGAATTGATTCCGTAGTTACAGACCTACAGATAGATCGCTATGTAAATCATATGAGTGTCCCTCTAAAACAATTATTTGTGATACATGCATGAATTTTAGCTATGTTACTCAGAAATAATGTAGCTTTCTATCACTGAAAATTTTTTTAGAATCGATTCAGTGGTTACATAGATGCCCTTAGAGCAGAATGGAATTTTTATGAGTATCCGTGTAAATTTGTAATATATGCATGAAAGGTAGCCTGTAATACTCAGGAATAGTGCAGTTTTCCATCACTGGAAGTTTTAGAATCGTTTCGTTAATTCCAGAGATCCTAATGTAATTCGTATGAGTATCCCTGTAGAAGAATTAGTTGTGATATATTGTTTCGAATTTTTGTGACTATTCTGGGGTTTAAAGTAGTTTAAAATTAGTATTCTACGTGTCAAATAATTAAATTTTGCATTTTGTTGCATCAAAATTCGTTAACTTGAACGGAAGAAAGGAAATTTTGGGGTTCCCCATTGGTTAACATAGGGTTTCGTAAATCTCGATAAATACTGGTGCTAGGGCTTAGCTGACCTCACTCTTCGCGACTTATTTTTGGTGCCAAATTTGGCGATATTTTCCAAAAAGTCGTCAAGCTTGGCCACATTTCGGACATTTAGCAGGATTTTTCCAATGGGAAAAAGTTTGTTTAAAAGTATATAAAGTTTGTTTTCTTGCATTAATATTACGTAATAGCCTAGCGATTCAACTGCATTTCTATGACGTACTCAAAATTGGCGCGTTATGGGGATCCTTCGAGAAATTTCTCCTAGCTTCTGCGACACCTATAAAAGGACAGTACATTGTCCCAGTTGAGTTTCAGTTTGCTTCTGTCTGCTGATGAGAATATTTTTAGAATCGGTTCAGTATTTACTAACATGCCCGTCTAGCGTAATGTATTAGAATGATTTTGAGTGTCCCCGTAAAAGAACTATTTGTGTTATATGCATGGAAGATAGCCTATAATACTCAGGAATAGTGTAGCTTTCTATCAGGAATAGTATTGTGTGAAAAATTTTTTTGAATCGATTCAGTAGTTAGACATAAACGCAGATCGCAGTGTAATTCATATGAGTGTCCTTGTAAAGGAATTATTTATGATATATGCCATCAATTTTAATTTATGTTACTCAGGAATAGTGTAGCTTTCCGTCAGTGAAAAAATCTCATGTGGACAACACATGACTTCCTTGTACATCTATTAAATTAAAAATATTTTCGGCCCACTTCATCTAAACTTATTTTGTTTGAAAGAGATAAAATATTGCAGTAATAGTAAGGTTTAGCGAATTCTACCCAAATATTTCCGATATCGCCAAGCTGGGTTCAATTTGACAGATTTCCTTCTGACATTTAATTTGCTGATATTTCACGAAAAGCCGACATGCTTGAGATAGTTTCCGAGATTTTGGGTATAGCCATGGTAGCCATTGACCACAGACTTTCAATGAATTGAATGTATCCATGCGCCTTAATGTATTTTAAGTCATTTGGCAGACCCTGTAAATAAATTACCCAGTGGATTGCAATCAAAAAGGAGATGCACAGTTAGATGTTACAATAGTTCTAAATACAAAATTTCAAAGTTCTATGGGTAAAAGTTTTCGAGTTTTGCAAAATACGTAATAATTTTTGTCCCCAAATTTGGCGATATTTCGCCAAAACCTTCCAAGGACAATGACAAATGGCGATATTTTGGGCATGGACCAAATGACTGACTATCGCCAATTTGGCGATATTTGGGTAAAACTCGCCAAGGTCAACGACAGACGACGAGATTTTAGGCATGGACCGAACAATGACTGTCTACAGATGTAATATATTGAAGATGTCCATAGACATTAATGTACTGAAATTCTTTTGGGTGGTCCTGTAAATAAACTCTCCAGTAGATTGGAACCAAAAACGAGATGCAAAACTAGATGTTACAACAATCTTATATATGAAATTTCAACATTCTACGACTAACAGTTTTTGAGATTTGAGAGTTAAATACATACACATGTATACCAAAAGTCGCCAAGCTTGGCGAGTTTTGGTGTATTTCTTGAGGGAGGCACGTAACTGCGGTCGGACCATTACCTAACTATATGGTTGGACGGTATCGTGCTTGAAATGGATCAAAAAATCCTTAAAATTGCCATTGACCGTAATGTATTGGAAATCTTTTGAGTGTTCCTGTAGCAGAACTATAAAGACACTTTTTTCGATGGAGAAATTCATTTTGTAACCCTTAACAGCATATATCACTTCTGAGTCGTTTGAAGTCGCCTAATACCTCTAAAATGCGCTTTAATTAATATCTGCCCATAGAGCGTAATGCATTTAAAATCTTTTGGGCGGCCGTGTAGCTAAACTATCCAGTTGAATAGGACCGAAAGGGGGGTGAACTGTACAACTAGATATTACAACAATCCTAAATACAAAATTTCATCATTATACGACCAATAGTTTTTGGGATGCACCAATTGTGGGACCAATAGTTTTGGGAGTTACATGCGTACGTGCGTACAGATGGCATAGAAAACCTCGTCAAAGTACTCTGGTCAAAATGGGTTGCAGACGCATATATATGATCCTGCATGCTAGCTTACGATGAGATGCATCTGAAAAATTCTTAAAATTAAATTTAGCGGTAGTCAAAATCGGTTTTTTTCATCGAAATTTGGCCCTCGAAATTAGTCGGGATCACGTTACTTCCTTATACAACAAGGAAGTAAAACATTTTACAATCGGTTCATTAGTTCCAGAGATTGTAATGTAAATCGAATGAGTATCACCGTAAAAGACCTATTTGTGATATATCCATGTAAGGTAGCCGTAATACTCCGGACTAATGTAGCTTTCTATCCATGAAAAAAGTTTTAGAATTAGTTTCAGAAGTTAAAGAAATACCCATACAGCTTAATGTATTACAATTATTTTGTGTGTCCCTGTAAAAGAACTATCTAAACTATATCCATGAAACTTAGCCTTTAATACTCCGAAACAGAAGCTTTATATTATCGAAAAAAGTTTTCGATTTGGTTCTCTAGTTACAGAGATACCCATAGAGCATAATGAAATACTTGCTTGTCCTTGTAAAACAATTATTTTTGATATATTCATAAATAGGCAGTCTAAAATACTCAGTAGCTTTCTATAGGTGAGAAAAGTTTTAGAACTGGTTCAGTAGTTAGAGAGATAACCATAGAGTGTAAATGTATAATAATTATTTTGAGTGTCCCTGTAAAAGAATTATTTACGCTGCATACATTGAATGCAGCCTATAATAATCAAGAATAATTTATCTTTCTATTAGTAAAAAAAGTTTAAGAATTAGTTCTGTAATTACACAGATGGCTACAGAGCGTAATATAATTCTTATGAGTGTCCCTGAAAAAAAACTATATATATATATATTTATATATATACATTTACCTGCGTGAAAGGCAGTGTATAATTTTCAGGAATTGTGTAGCTTTTTATTGGTGAGAAAAGTTTGTGAATCGGTTCAGTAGTTAGAGATATACCCATAGAGGGTTGTTGACTCCTAAACGGTTTTGTATCACTTTACCCACGCATTTGGCGTGAATTTATTTGGCACCGTCCTTGGCGCAGTTTGTGTGAGCGCCTCTTTAATGTAACCCATTCATTTTCCTCTCTCTTCGCTTCTTCGCTTCGCCCTAAGCGGCACGCATTTTTGAGTAATTAAAAATTTATTAAAAATGCATCAACTTATTCTCATTTTATTTTGAATACTTTACCTCGCACCCGCATCAACCTTCACAACATTTATCGTACATTTTCTGGTCCGTCGAGCCGCCGGACACTAGACTTATGGATATAATGGAGTTTTAAAAATAAACTACGTAGCAGCTATGCAGTTCATTGTCGGTAAGTACATTTTGACTTACCTTGACTTACTTATCAATATGGCAGAAATGAAATCTGCGAAAACTAACAAAAAATGTATAAAATCAAACATTACAAAATTCAAAGATAAGGTGAATACAAACATTGAAAAAGCAGATTTCGCCTTGCTTCAGGTATATGAAGCGAAAGTTGCAAGTTTCCATACAGAATTAAAACAAGTGTTTGACTGTATATTTGCGCTTTGTGATGAGAAAGAAATCGATGATTTCATAGCAGAAAAAGAAACTATCATAGACTCATTAGATGAAATTAATTTGATCATTAAACGGAAACTTTTAACGCTTACTGCTGACAAAACAAACGTCAGTGAGAACATTTCACCTAGTTCTGTTTCTTCAGAAATAAAATTGCCGAAGCTTTCGCTTCCCATTTTTAGTGGGAAAATTGAGGATTGGATAGAATTCGAAGACTTATTTTCCGCAGCTGTTCATAAAAACAGTAAATTAACTAACGCTCAGAAGCTTCAATACCTCAAAAGTTCGTGTAAATCAGACGCTTTAGAGATCATTCACTCCATATCAATTTCTGACGCAAATTACGACATCGCCTGGAATTTATTGGTCGAACGCTACTCAAACAAGAAAGATTTGATAAACTCTGTTATTAAAAAGTTGCTTGCCTTACCACAAACAGTTGACTCTTCTCCGTCGCTTTTAAAATTTGTGGATAACATTAATGAATGTATTAGATCCTTGTCAGTCCTAGAACAAAATGTGAATGGTTTCAGCGATACGCTAATTCTATATATATTAGTCGAAAAACTCGACAAAAATACTAGAAGCTGGTGGGAAAGATCTCTTAAAAAGGACGAAATAGGAACGATAACGCAGTTAACATCCTTCTTAAAAGAACATTCGCGTACGTTACAGCACAACAAACCTCTAGTTCGCGAAGTGAAACGTCCACATAATTCAAGGACACTGACATCTGTTTCCGAAAATCACTCGAATTCTTGCCCGTACTGTCTGGCCCGACATTGTATTTTTAAATGTGATCAGTTTTTAAATTTGACCGCTAAAAAACGATTTAATTTCGTAAAAGCAAAAAATCTTTGTTTGAATTGTTTGTCATTACATGTAATTAATTCCTGTAACAGTACGAATTCATGTAAAAAATGCTTGCCATTAGTAAAAAGGCACCATACTTTATTACATTTCGAAAAGGGAACGCCAGATTATAATGTAAACAAAATAACGCCTGATAAAACTAGCCAGCTGTCCGCAACTGCAAACGCATTCTTTCCTTCAGAACAAGCGATACCTTCTGTCGCCTCTGAGGATAAACATCGTTCGCCTCAAAACTCTTCTGCTTTGACTAGTTCATCCGCGGCTAATAAACAAGTCTTACTCTCCACAGCTATAATTTATTTGAAGAGTGCTAATGGGGAGTTTTTAGCTTGTCGCGCACTGTTAGATAGTGGGAGTCAAAATAATTTCATGACTAAAGAGTGTGTTCAATTATTGAATCTACGAGGAAAGAAAATATTCGCCTCCGTCTCAGGACTAAGCGGAATCAATATGAACATTAGAGAAAGCGTGATTGCAAGTGTTTCTAACGCAGATAAGAGTTTTATGCGTACTTTAAATTTTTATGTTGTTCCAAAAATAACTCGCATAACCCCTGCTAAATATCTAAATATACCAGATCTTAAACAGTTACAATCAGTTGATTTAGCTGACCCAGAGTTTCATAAACCAGGTCCAATACACATTTTGTTGTCAAATGAAGTATTTTTTGATTTACTGAAGACCGATAGAATAAGTATGCAGGGGCTGATCTTTCAGCAGTCGGTCTTTGGATACATTGTCAGTGGGTCTGTATGCATGCCGCAACAAGACAGTTTTGATAATTACTGTGGGTTTGTAGAAACTGTAGACGATTTATCTGATATTATGAAAAAATTTTGGGAGATAGAAAACGTTCAAGAAACAAAAAAGTTGAAGAGTCAGGAGGAGGAATTTTGTGAGCAACATTTCCTCCGCACACACTGTAGACAAGATGACGGTAGATATGTCGTAGAGATGCCGATTAAAGATGAAGGACTTCTACTTTTAGGCGAATCTAAGGAGAACGCTAATAAACGATTGAATTATTTGCATAAACGTTTTGCTCGCAATCCCGATATGAAACCTTTATATGAAGATTTCATTACGGAGTATAATCAATTAGATCATTCAGAAGAAATTTCTGAAGGGGACAGTTCTAGTTATTCATATTATCTGCCTCATCATGGCGTTTATAGACCCGACAAATCTAGCACTAAACTCAGGGTAGTGTTCGACGCGTCTGCTCCTACGACTACGGGAGTTTCACTAAATGATGTTTTACTAAATGGAGGGACAGTTCAAGATGAACTATTTGATATTATTTGTAGATTTCGTACTCATAAATATGCCTTCACAGCAGACATTATTAAAATGTATCGTCAGATTAAAATTAAGGAGAATCAACGAGACTTATTACGTATCTTATGGAGGAGTCGCGAAGAAGAACCGGTTAAAATTTACAGATTGAAGACTATAACTTACGGTACTTCGAACGCGCCATATCTCGCAACACGCACACTCAATCAATTAGCAGATGACGAAAGGAACGACTTTCCAGTAGCAGCGCAGATAGTACAAAGAGACTTTTACGTCGATGACGTATTGACAGGAGCTCATACTTTAATAGAGGCCCAAGAAGCACAATCGCAATTAATTGAATTACTATCACGTGGAGGAATGCTTCTGCATAGATGGTGTGCAAATCACAGGAATCTTTTACAGTTCCCAGGGGGACAAGAAGATTATTCATTCAATAACTCAGATGACAATCAGAGCATCAAGACTTTAGGATTACTGTGGAACACAAGAGTCGATTGTTTCTCTTTCAAATCGGCAATCAAGGAGCCAACTACTTACACAAAAAGAACAGTACTATCTAACATTGCTCGCGTCTATGATCCATTAGGATTACTCGGACCAGGAGTAACAAAGGCAAAAATCTTCATCCAAGAACTTTGGCTTTTGAAGCTCGACTGGAACGATCCGCTACCCGAAAATACAGTTAAGGAGTGGCAGCTTTTCACGGCGTCCATGAAATCGATCAACGACTTACAAGTGAGCAGATATGTTTTGAAAGACGAATTTTCAGAAGTTCAAATTCATGGGTTTTCAGATGCGTCGGAACGTGCATACTGGGCAGCAATTTATTTACGTTGTAAAAATGACAGAAATTCATCCGCAAATTTGCTTTGTAGTAAGTCCAGAGTAGCCCCTCTGAAAAAGCTCACAGTGCCACGCTTGGAACTATGTGCAGCTGTATTGTTATCACAGCTTGTAACAAGGGTGGTAACTTTATTGAACATAAAAATCAGTAAGATATTTTTGTGGTGTGATTCGACCATAGTTTTAGCATGGATTCAAACTCCGCCGCATTTGCTCAAAACTTTTGTTGCCAACAGAGTGACAAAAATCCAAGAGCTGACTCAAACATGCCAATGGAACCATGTGCGTTCAGATGAAAATCCAGCAGACCTTGTTTCTCGAGGACTGAACTTCGACAAACTCCATGAGAATGATCTCTGGTGGTATGGACCAGACTTTCTTCGTAAACACACTGACCTCTTAATGTCTGAAAATCCAATTCTATCACCCAAGGAAGAGGACTTGTGCAAGGAGATGAAAGATGTTCCAACCATAGTCATTCCAACTAGTGGGACAAATTTAGTGAACATTTTTGATCAGTCAGAAGCTGCATTATGTTCATTGTCTGAAGATTTCTATGTCAAAATCTTTAATTTAACTAATAGTTTCATTAAGTTAATACGCATATTTAGTTTTATTTGCAGGTTTATCTGTAATTGTAAAAATTCAACCAAAAAAATCAGGGGACCCTTAACCGCTTCCGAACTCAAATCTGCAGAAATTTTGTTGATTAAACAGGTACAGTATGTAACATTTTCTCAGGAGATGATGAATTTAGAAAAAGGTAAGACCATTCCTGTTAATAGTAAATTGAAATTTTTGAATCCATTTTTGGACTCAAACGGTATCCTTAGAGTAGGTGGTAGGCTAAATAATGCGCAAATAAGTTATAATAGCAAACATCCTATAGTACTTCCAAGTAATCATAAGTTGAGTGAAATGATTTTTGAGTATTATCATAAAAAATTCCTACATTTAGGACCTCAGTCCCTTCTACATCATGTTAGACAAAAATATTGGATCGTCAACGGCAGATCACTTGCCAGAAAAATAGTTCATAGATGCGTCGTTTGTTTTAAAAACAAACTGCAAGTCAACAGCCAAATTATGGGGAATCTTCCTTCGGAAAGGGTGTCGCCTAGCCCACCTTTTTCTAATTGTGGGGTGGATTTTTGTGGCCCTTTTCTCATAAAATATAGGAACCAAAGGAAGGGTGTTTATAACAAGGTGTATGTAGCAGTGTTTGTTTGTCTCGCTACAAAAGCGATTCATTTAGAAGTTGTTTCTGACCTTACTTCTGAATCCTTCATAGCAACTCTCAAACGATTCTTTGCAAGGCGAGGCAAAAGTTCAACTCTAATATCTGATAACGCAACTAATTTTGTTGGTGCAAATGCCGAGTTAAAAAGGTTACAAGCATTGGTTGAGAAGCCAGATAATACGATGATTGATTATTTAACATCTGAATCAATCACTTGGAAATTCATTCCACCTCGTGCACCCAATTTCGGTGGCTTATGGGAAGCTGGGGTGAAATCCTTTAAATACCATCTCAAAAGAACCTTAGGAAATTCACATGTGACATTAGAGGAGTTTTTAACACTCATTATACAGATCGATGGGATATTGAATTCGCGTCCATTGACTCCCTTATCGTCCGATTTGAATGAATTCGAAGTACTTACTCCCGCTCATTTTTTAATCGGACGTTCTATCACTTCTATCCCAGAGCCAGATCTCGCATCTATAAATGAAAATAGACTTTCAAGGTGGCAAAAAATCACAAAATTTCTTCAAATCATATGGAAGAGGTGGCAACGTGATTATCTTAATCACCTTCAACAAAGACATAAGTGGTATTTTTCAAAAAACAACATTCAGGAGGGCACGGTAGTCCTAGTTAAAGAAGACAATATGCCCACTGCAACTTGGCTATTAGGCAAAATTGAAAGGCTAATTCTGGGTAAGGACGAGAAGGTAAGAGTGTGCCTTGTGAAGACCAAGGCGGGTATTTTGAAAAGGCCAATTACCAAATTAGCAATTTTACCACTTGAACCTTGATAAGAAATTGCTGAATGTATGTATTTTCATATTATTGCCTATATATATTTTTATTCAACAGTCTACGAATTGTATAACCATTGTTTCACCCTATTGTATTTTGTTATTCACTGTATTGTTTTCTGTTGTAACATTGTTTATCTGTAATGGCAAATATTTTATGTTAATTGTTTATTATTGAAGTGTTTGAACCCTTCAATGTCGGGGGGTATGTTGAGTCCTAAACGGTTTTGTATCGCTTTACCCACGCATTTGGCGTGAATTTATTTGGCACCGTCCTTGGCGCAGTTTGTGTGAGCGCCTCTTTAATGTAACCCATTCATTTTCCTCTCTCTTCGCTTCTTCGCTTCGCCCTAAGCGGCACGCATTTTTGAGTAATTAAAAATTTATTAAAAACGCATCAACTTATTCTCATTTTATTTTGAATACTTTACCTCGCACCCGCATCAACCTTCACAACATTTATCGTACAAGGGTATTGCATTTAAATTATTTTGGCAATTCCTGTAAAAGAAATATTTATGCTATATGCATGAACTTTAGCTTATGATACTCAGGAATAGTGCAGCTTTCTACCTGAGAATTTTTTTTAGAATCTGGTCAATGGTTACAATTATGCCAATTTTATGTATTTCTTATGAGAGCCCCTGAAAAATTGTTATATATGTTGCAGAAATACTCTGCTTGTTTCCGGGGTACGTCGTTCTAAAGTCCAGTTGGTGTAGAAAGTTCCAGTAAAAAGTCCACTGGTTAGGATGGAACACAACTTTATTGCTTCTTGAACTTCGTTGAACAATTAGCTGTACAAAATTCACAAGCACAATTGAACAGTCATGTGCTTTTAACAGTTCGCTTAGATCAGAAGCTCTCACAAATGCTGTATTTCTCACACAAAATAAAACACTTTCACTGAAAAAAATTCAGTGAAAATATACGACGGATAACACTAACAGTCTCTTAAGATTCAGCAATCAAGAATTTACACACAGCACTTAAATTCAAAGCTTCAAAAACAGCGCGAAACACCGCTTCCATCACATAGCAAAGCAAGGGTACTCACTCTGTCAAAGCTTGATCAACTCTGAACTGAGGCTTCAGAAACACGCTTATATTTATACCCGACGCAGAAGCTACAAGAATCTTCGAGAAAAGTCTATTTCGCGAGGATTCACATAAGCGGGAATGTTGATTACGTCATAGAAGAGAAGTTTTAGGTTATTATGCGTTTTTAATGCGGAAAAACCAACTTTCAGGCCCCATTGCGAAAATCGCGCCAAATAACCAAAATGTCGCCAAACTTTGCGACTTTTGGCGAAATATCGCCAAATTTGGCGCCAAAAGTAAGTCCCCAAAAGTGAAGAGATCGAAGCCCTAGGACCCATATTTCACGAGATTTCTAGAAACCCACAGAAAAACAATGGGGAAACCGAAACCTCCGTATCTCTGGTGATAGTTGACCGATTTTGATGCAACAAAAAGCAAAATTTAACTATTAGACGCGTAAAATACTAATTTTGAACTATTTTAAGACCCGGAACAGCGGATTGCCCCCGAAATTCGTAACAATATGTATGAAAGGTACTCATATTACTCAGGAGTAGCATAGCTCTCTATCAGTGAAAAAAAAAAAAATCAGATTCAGTTCGGTGGTTACAGAGACCGTAATGAATTAGAATTGTTTTGAGTGTCCTTGTAGAACTATTTATGCTAATACATGAAAGGTTTTCTATAAGTTAATCCAGTGTATAAGAACTTTAACCCACACTTTTACATATATTTGAAACAATTACTTCCATTTGTTTAATTTTATTCTTTAAAAATTTAGCCCATTGTTTAGAAATATATTATTGACGGATTTTTTAAAAGGATAGTTATACCGTATATTTTTGCCTTAAGTCTAACGATAATGTCTCTTTGTTCAAAGGCATTTTTATTATAACCCTTTCATTCTATTTCCATTATTGACATATTATAAACTGCATTGTTATACCGTGTATTTCTGCATTATTTCCAACAATTAACGTCCCTTTGTCGAAAGTCATTTAAATAAAGGTTTAGTCCACTGTTTTAACGTATATTATTGACGCAAATTCAAAAAGACCATTGTTATATCCTGTATTTTTGCATTATTACCAACAATTACGTCCCTTTGTTGAAAGTAATTTTAAATAAAGGTTCAGTCCACTGTTTCAAAGTATATTATTGACGCTCATTTTTAAAGAGCATTGTTATACCGTGTATTTTTGCCTTTTTTTTCAACAATTACGCCTCTTTGATGAAAGTCATTTTAAATAAAGGTTTAGTCCACTGTTTCAAAGTATATTATTGACAAACTTTCTTAAAGAGCATTGTTATACCGTGTATTTCTGCATTATTTCCAACAATTAACGTCCCTTTGTTGAAAGTCATTTTTAATAAATGTTTAGTCCACTGTTTTAACGTATATTATTGACACACATTTTTAAAGAGCATTGTTATATTCTGTATTTTTGCATTATTTCCAACAATTACGTCTCTTTGTTCAAAGTTATTTTAAATAAAGGTTTAGTCTACTGTTTCAAAGTATATTATTGGAACACATTTTTAAAGGGCATTGTTATACTGAGCATTTTTGCAATATTACCAACAATTACTTCCCTTTGTTGAAAGTCATTTTAAATAAAGATTCAGTCCACAGTTTCAAAGCATATTATTGACGCACATTTTTAAAGAGCATTGTTATACCGTGTATTTTTGCATTATTTACAACAATTAACGTCCCTTTGTTGAAAGTCACTTTTAATTAAGGTTTAGTGCACTGTTTTAACGTATATTATTGACACACTTTCTTAAAGAGCATTGTTATACCATACATATTTTGATTGATTCTAACGGTTACGCCCCTTTGTTAAAAGCGATTTTTAATAAAGGTATAGTCTATTGTTTCAAAGTATATTATAGCCACATTTTTAAAAAGCATTATTATACCGTATTTTATAGCATTGATTTAAAAAAATTATGTCTCTTTATTGAAAGTTATTCTACTAATATGATAAATGTAAAAGTTCGCATTTTTGTGTGTTTGAGTGTTTTTGACTTAATCACGTAAAAACCGCAGAACGGATTTGCTTAAAATTTGGAGTGAAAATAGCTTACGCCCTGGATTAATATGCAGTCTACCTTTTATGCATATACAATAAATAGTTCTTTGACAGCTACGCTCAAAATAATTCTAATACATTGCGTTCTATGTACATCCTTGGAAGTACTATACAAGTTCTAAAACTTTCTCCCCTAATAGAAAGCTACACCATACCTGTATTTTATACGCTACTTTTTATGCATATTTCACAAATAATTCTTTTACAGGGAGATTCATAAGAATTGGATTACGCTCTATGGCATCTCGGTAAATATTGAACCGATTCTCAAACATTTTTCATGTTCAGAAAGTTACAATATTCCCGTGTATTATAAGGTACCTTTATCCATTATATCACATAGTTCTTTCGCACCGACGCTCATAAGAATTACATTACGCTCTGAAGGCACCTCTAATACTAAACGGTATATCTATCTATCTATCTATCTATATCTATATATATATATATTGTTAAGAATTTTCGGTTTGTTCTGCCTCCCGGATATTAAAATTATTCTAAAATTCGTACCCTACGAGTCAAATAATTAAATTTTGCATTTTGTTGTATCAAAATTGGTTAACTAGAACGCGACGTACGGAGTTTTGGGTTTGCCCATTGTAACATAGGGTTTTCTAGAAATCTCGAGAAATATTGATGCTAGAGCTTTGGTGATTTGACTTATGGGAACTTATTTTTGACGCCAAATTTGGCGATATTTCGTCAAAAAGTCGCCAAGCTTGGCGACATTTAGTCATTTGGTGCGCTTTTACCAATGGGGCCAGTAATGCTTGTTTTCCTGCATTAATATTGCGCTGTAGCTTAGTATTACTAATTTCATTTCCATGACATAATCAAAATTCGAGCTTTATGCGGGTTCTTCGAGAAATAGCTCCTACCAGAATTTTTGATTAGCTTCTGCGACACCTATAAATAGAGACAGGGCAGGCCACAAGAGATAATTATATTCGAACTCTAATTGAGTTCGATGCATTACTCTGTAAATTGTGCTACTGGAAGCAGTATTTTGCTTGTTTTTGAGTATAGAGTGTAAATTCTTCACTGCTGAGTCCCGAGGGACTGTTTATGATTTCCTTTGTAAGTTTCAATTGAATTTTGCCAGTGGAAGTGTTTTATTTTTTGTAAGAAATACAGCATCTGTGAAAGCTTCTGTACTGAGAGGACTATTATAAAGAAGGCCATTAGTGTCTGTGAATTTTACACAGCTGATTGTTTGACGAAGTTCTAGAAGAAATAAAATTTGTGTTCCATCCTGACAAATGGACTTTTTACTAGTACTTTCTACATACACTGGACTTTAGAACGAGGAACCTAAGAATCGAATCCCGACGAAGCCAATATCTCTGTATCTGTTGAACCGAATCAAAAACTTTTTCTATAATAGAAGTCTTCTATTCCTAAGTATTATAGTTTCACGAATTTTTGGGCCAATCGGCTGTTCTAGGCGTAAACTAGCTTTAAATTCGTATTCTACGCGCCAAATAATTAAATTTCGTATTTTGTTGCATCAAAATCGGTTACCTAGACCGGGAGATATGGAGTTTGGGGTTTCCCCATTGGTTAGCATAGGGTTTTCTAAAATCTCGAGAAATATTGATGTTAGAGCTTAGCTGACGTCACTCTTGGAGTCACTTATTTTTGGCGCCAAACTTGGCGATATTTCGCCAAAAAGTGTCCGGCGTGGCGATATTTCAGATATTTGGCGCGATTTTTCCAATGGGGCCTATAAATTTCATTTTCCTGTAGTAATATTGCATAATAGTCTAATGATTCAACTGTATTCCTATGACGTAATCAAAATTCGCTCTTTAAGGGGATCCTTCGAGACATTTCTAATAGCTTCTGCATCCCCTATAAATACGACAGCGTGCGGACCCGGTTGAGTCGGTCTGTTTTTGATTGTTATGAGAAATAGACGTCCGTTCTGTTGAGAGCATAAGACTCTGTCTTAGCGCTTATAGAAGTAGTAATTTGCATGTTTTTAAAATCGCGTTTTTAAGCGCTGTGTAAATTCCTCATTGCTTAGTCTTGAGGGACTGTTCCTGCAATCCCTCATAAGATTCCACTGAATATTTTACTTGTGGAAGTACTTTATTGGGTGTGAATTACAACATCTGTGAAAGCTTCGGTACTGAGCGGACTGTTAGAGCAAGCTACTGGCCGTTAGTGCCTTTGAATTTTGTACAGCTAGAAGCAATAAAGTTCGTGTTTCATCCTAACAAGTGCACCCTTTACTAGAACTTTCTACTCCTACTGGACTCTAGAAATTAAACAGAGTTTTCTGCAGCAATTGGCTACCTTTCATGAATTTCTTAAAAATAAAATAAAAGTTAAATAGGTCTTTTACTGGGACACTCAAATTAATTCTAATGCATTAAGCTGCATGGGTATTTCTTTGACGTCTGTACTGATTCTATTTTTTTTTTTTTTTTTTTACTGATAGAAAGCTACACTATTCCTGAGTATTATATGGGCTACCTGTCAAACATATATCACAAATAGGTCTTTTACAGGGATACTCATTCGATTTACATTACGATCTCTGGAACTAATGAACCGATTCAAAACCTTTTCACGGACGGAAAGCTGCACTATTCCCGAGTATTGTAGTCTACCTTTCTTGTATATAGCATACTTTAATTCTTTTACAGGGACACTCAAAAAAATTACGGTACGCTCTATGTGTACCTCTGTAACTATTAAGCCGATTTTGAAAATTTTCTCACTCATAGAAAATTTCGTTATTCCTGGGTATTAAAAGGTACATTTAATGCATGTAGCATAAATAGTTCTTTTACATGGACAATCAAAATAATTCTATTATTTTACGCGCTAAGGACATCTCTATGACTACTGAACCGATTCTAAAGATGTTTTCACTAACAAAAAGCTTCATTATTCCTGAGTATAATGGACTACCTTTTATTTCCCTCTATTCTAAAAAAAAGTAACGGCCGCTGCCACAAGCTTGTTCTGATATCTCCTTCGAAACCGTCAGGATTTGAGTTTCGACAAAGGTGTCCACGAATTCGGAAAATTCCGGGGAAGCCAATAAGTTGACTTAAATTTCGAAATTCGAATTATTTTAGAAGATATTAATAAAAAACTGAAAAAATAAGCATAATGGTTGCTAGGCTAGGCAATTTTCGCCAGCATAAAATCATTCATGCCTTTGCAAAAAAGCAATTCTAAGTGTGTAGAATCACGTGAAACTGACAAACATGAAGTAGAATCACACCAATTGTATGCCAAATTTAAAAGTTTGGGACAAATATGTCAAAGTGTGTTACACAAAGTTCCCTTAGATAGCAGGAGTTTAGAATTACTGGTTATTCGTTTTCCAAAACAGAATAACTAATTTCAGCTGATTTAAAAAGCGCCTTTTTGGCATCAGGTACAGGTACGATCTAGCAAAAGACTGTCTCTCCAAACAGGGTAACTCTAAAACGCGTTTTTCAAAATGTTAGCACCCAGTATCTTGAAAATGAAAAATAATTAAAATGCAGATTATAGCAAAGCCGGTTAGGTTCAGCTTATTTGCTACAGTAAAATTGTTTGGCGGCGTTGACCATGCCATTATAGCAGTTGCAGTACAGCTTGGATATTTGTCAGCGCGGCGAGATGCTAAATACGCAGATGCGTCAGTGCTGCTAAATACGCCAATCTGCAAAGAATTATGTATATGAATATATGGATAACGATTTACACGGAAACCTTACAGGAGCAGTAATTATTGGTTATGAGTTTGTGTAAATTGCCAAATAATGAAAAGTCGCCATGGGTGGCAAGTTATTCTAGCTGTTCCGTAGTTTTTATCAAGGAAAACATATAAAGTACTGTATTCTTCGAACTAATTATTAACCATACATGTACGTAAGTCGCCAAATTATGAAAAATTGCCATGGGTGGCAAATACGCAAGGTTTTTCAAAGCTTTTACATAATTAAAAATTGTGAGAAGTTTAAATTTTTATGTTCCAGAGAACGTGCATAACCAAGCGATGTGTAGTTCGGTAACATTCTATCTGATCCAATCTTAAGTTTTTTCAGGGGGCTGAGCCGTCCATGGCGCCCCCAGCGCTACGGCCCTGTATAGGGAGAGTGTGAACTAATAGTAGGAATTGAAAAAAAAAATCCTTTAATAAGAAATGAAATGCTCTGATCTTTCTAGAGCATAACTTTTTAACACCAATGCCCGAAAATATCACGGGCCCGAGAGATACAGGGAGAAAGCTTAGCCCGTGATTTTGATGGAAGTGACGTTTAAGGGGTTAATAACATTGATAGCTAATAGTTTAACTTTTTTGCTGTAAGTCTGAGTGTTTGGTGCCATTAACCTTGTCCTCAAACTCACATATTCACACTTTGACAAACAAAATATTGTTCTGTATTTTTGTTTTGCAATAAACAATTTCAGATAAGTATTTCTCATTGTTCTGTGAATTAATTTCAGCAGCTTTGTCTTTTCAGGAAGATCCTCCCTGATGTATCTATAAGCCGCAGTACTCAGAACAAGCTGCGGCTGTTGTCTTTCCATTTTAAAAATTTTTGGTTTTAGAATTTAGAATATGCGCCCAGCACCTTCCTACAGGTCACGAATTCTGGGTGCGTAAGTAGGATATAAAGATAGGCTGGTAGGCTAGGCAGGGTAGTTCTTTCAAAATGGCCAACACTCGACAACTGCTCGGTGGTCATGAGGGCACTGGTTGACTTGTCTGATCCGAGGATGTAAATGCGCAGCGGCCCAACTGTAGGGTCACCCGACCCTCGGTGTTGACGGTCTCTCTGGTCCTGGTAGTATTCTCTCTGAGCTGGCTCTGATGTCCACTGTCAACGGTCCTTGACTTGGTGATCGATCCTTAGCGTGCTGGTGCGTTCACAGTGGGCCGCTGCGTGCCAAAAAGGGTGACCCGTGAATATATGTCCCTGCAATGCGACGGCGGTTTCCTGTAACTGATCGACGACAGTGGCTTGGAGCTCGGAGTTTGCACGGCCTATCTCCTGAAAGAGTTGGGTGGGAAAATATTCGCGCTGGCGGATCCATTGACAAAATTTGCTAATGAGGTAGGCTTCGAAGCTTTGACAGTTCAGAGTCGAAGAAAATGCTCGTGCGATAGTGTTTCAAGTGCGGATGTAAACGGCATACAACTTTTAAGAACTGGTCACTGACAAGGTGTCTCGCTTAAAAGCCGTTCTTTGCATGCTGGCGGATCCATTGACCACAAAATTTGCTAATGAGGAAGGCTTCGTTCGAAGCTTTGACAGTTCAGAGACGAAGAAAAAGCTCGTGAGATAGCGTTTCAAGTGCGGATGTAAACGGCATACTACTTTTAAGAACTGGTCACTGACAAGGTGTCTCGCTTAAAAGCCGTTCTTTGCATGCTGGCGGATCCATTGACCACAAAATTTGCTAATGAGGAAGGCTTCGTTCGAAGCTTTGACAGTTCAGAGACGAAGAAAAAGCTCGTGAGATAGCGTTTCAAGTGCGGATGTAAACGGCATACTACTTTTAAGAACTGGTCACTGACAAGGTGTCTCGCTTAAAAGCCGTTCTTTGCATGCTGGCGGATCCATTGACCACAAAATTTGCTAATGAGGAAGGCTTCGTTCGAAGCTTTGACAGTTCAGAGACGAAGAAAAAGCTCGTGAGATAGCGTTTCAAGTGCGGATGTAAACGGCATACTACTTTTAAGAACTGGTCACTGACAAGGTGTCTCGCTTAAAAGCCGTTCGTTTCATGGATCCTGCAGAAGATTCGGGGCAGCAGGGGCCATTTTTACCCCAGTTTTAAGACTTGGATTGTCCAAAAGCAAATCTAGAATGGCTCTTTTGAGGCTGATCGGTGAAAGTCTTCGTGCTTAGAATGCCAGGGAAGATCGTTCAATAGCACAAAATCCCCGACTTGCGTGGACATACATACGGGTTTGACCCCCCACTCTTGCATACGCACTGCCTTGGGAAATGTCTTCGGTCTGATTGAGAACCCAAAATGTAGTTCATGCTTTTTGCGTGGACAAGGCCTATGGTGAGTTAAAAAAAGTCTTAGAACTAAGCTAGGTTTTATTTTTAATCTATTCCTACTTATATGCTCACTAAAACTTAATGATTCTCAACTTCAATAAGGTTAGCAAAGTTAAAAACGGAATTGTGCAAGAGTTTTCCGGTATTAAGGATAAACAGAATAGTCAGCAGGTCATTAGGAAGGAATCATCATTGTTCATGTATTGTCAATGTTCTTGATTAATAATAGCAGTAGGACGCAAATGCTCTAAATTAGGCTACATATTAACTGTATGCGCGTATGATAAGCGGCACCCTGAACTCCTCAAGAAGTGCTTTAATTTCTTTTTCTGCGTGTACTTTTAAGCTATGCAGTTACTCTGTAGGTACTTTTGGAGGTCTAAAGTTTAAGTGACCAACACGTTGGCACGATTATGAATTATATAAAGAGCTCTTTAAATGGCAGTTACGATAAAAACAACTTAATTTAGAAAGTAAGCTGTACAGAAGGAAATAGGTGCAGCTAGAATTTTGCAAAATAGTGGTGCACATGTTGTACATGATGCACATGCATCAAATTGCAAAATGTGAACTTTAACATTTCTTCTCTTCTCACATTCCAGAGATAAGGACACTTCTCAGAACGAAGGAATGTTGAAGAGCCCTGGCTAACCTTTATCGTACTGTGCGGCACTTGGGCTGGCTTGTTTAGTTTTCATGGATTGAATTTCTTAATGTAGTGTTTGAAGCGCATGAAAGCACATTTGTTAGTCTCATGGTAAACTTTGATTTACAAGTTCTGTATTGTATGTAACTAACAGAATTCAATAAATTTAAATTTCTTGTTTTAGTTGTTTTGAAGTCTTTATTCCCTCTACTGCAACAGTGTTAACAATCGACGACATTCGAATTCTTCATAACTTGGAAAATTGATTTTATAAATGTCGCAAGCAGTTTTTTTTTTCTTCTTAAATAGGAAGAGGTTAAATAAAGGCAGTTACACTCACAAATTCTGTTGGATTACAAATGATTTAGAATAGCCGCTAGAGTAAAAGCAGACCGCTATTTGTATTTGAATTTATAGGTGCAAAGCTATGTCACATACAAAATTTAGGAAGATTAAGTCCTGCATACGGCGATACAAGAATAAAAGAAAACTACAGAACCCACTTTATTGAAACTAGTACGCGCAATGATCATGATTATGTCATGGTAATGGTATGGAAAATCGTATTTTGAAAGCTGGGAGAATCTAAAATAACTAGCCGCCAAGATTCGCCGCCCCATACTTTATAGTTCTCTGCTTCACTTTTCGTTTGTTTACATTGCCAAAAGTTTCCACAGTGGCTTTGTATCTGCTACTGCTAGGTGTCTAAGCATAATCAGCATGTTAAAAAAATTATCCTAAAACTTCTTCATATACACAGTTGAATATTTCAGAAGTAGGCGAGAGTCAAAAGGACTCTCGATAAGCCTACACAGGCGCGTAGCCAGGAAAATTTTTCGGGGGGGGGGGGGGGGAATATGAACTTATATGTGTATCAATAGACGGAATTTCATCACTAATCCAAAAATTTCAGGGAGGGGGGATATATCCCGATATCACCCCCCCCCCTTGGCTACGCCCCTGAGCTTACATACAATTGTCCATGAATGACTGAACATTGGTTTAGATAGGTCTAAGCAAATTTTGTCAGAAGTTTGCCCAACATTTTCTGTCATTGTTTTCTTTTGGATACTGTTTGCAGCATGCTTTTGAATCAATCCCTCATGCATTGAGAGTTTGAATTTAATGTTCCGCATTGCCCATGTATCATGCATTTTGTTACAATTTCGAATAACCTTGGTATGAATATCTGGTAACTCTGCACTCACATACTTGTTAACATACTTGTCACATACTTAATCATTTGTTTGTATTTTTGATACTGAGTCTAAAGTTAATAAAATGTGTGCAGAGGTAAGCCCTTTTTCTGAAATTCAATTACATCTAATATATAAAATTCTCCTGTCACAGTGTTAGTCACCTAACTCCTCCGAAACCATTCTACCAATTTTAATGAAATTTTCTATGTATATTCGTTAGGTCTGAGAATAGGTTTTTAACTATCTCATACCCCTAAATCATAAGGGCGGTCCACCCCAAAATGTTTAGCCCCAGAGTGCTATTAATTTCAATCAGAATTTCTGTGTAGACATTAGCGTGTCGAGTCACTTTTCAAATGTGTTTGCCAGATAATGTGGAGAGGGGGGGGGGCGTTAATAAAATGTTGAAAGTCGCACAAGGTTTGCAATTTTTGATAATTGATCGCTAAATGTGAAGCCAAAACGTGACAATTTATTATAAATATATTTCGCGTATAGTTAGAAAACGCCTGGCGTATATTGTAAAAGAGTTTTATTAGGCGATTTTTATATAGATTTCTATTCCGAAGAAGTGCTCTGTGGAACAAGGAAGGAAAACACGGTACACTCGTGGATTACGATGCCCATTCCAAACAGCATTTAAAATGTCTTTGCGGTATAGTTGGAATATGCCTACAGGAAGAATATGCCTGGCGAAGATTGTAAAACAGTTTCAGTAGGCGATTTTAAGATAGATTTCGATTCCAAAGATGTGTTTTAGGTACAAGAAAGAGTTCATTCCTATTTTAACGTCCCCACTCTCGCCAACCTAAAAAATCCCCGTACTTTGGCGAGCTTTGCAGTCATGGGTCTCTGGGAGTTATGTACAAGTTTCAACGGTACTTACGTATTATCCCGGCGGTCTGCCAAGACAAGCAATTTTTCACCAAGATAAATGCCGGGCACATGAAATTGTTGATGGTTTGGAATACGATTGGCAACGTATTTAAAATCTACGAAAAAGTAGTTTGGCGGAAGTGACCGCCGGGATAATACGTAAGTACCGTTTCAACGCACCCAAAAGAACTAGGTGATAACTAAAGTAAACAAACTAGCGATAAACGTGCCAGTTAAGGAATTTGAAGACATTTAATTATTAAAACTACATTAATTGGTAATCCAAAATAAATAAAAATGTAACGGCATGCTGTACTTACATGTTGTTCCAAATCGCCATTTTAATTCTAAATTACGATTTCTACATAAATGCAAAAAATCGTCATGGTAACAGCATATGTTTAATCATCGCCTCCTTGGCGAGAGTCGAGGCGTTAAAGTAGGAAACAATATATAAAACGGTGAAGAATAGTTGTGATATACTTGGCGAAGATTGTAAAATAGTTTTAGTAGGCGATTTTAAGATAGATTTCGATTCCAAAGATAGGTTTTATAAAATAAGGAAAAAAAATACAGCACAGTCATGAATAATGATAACACTTTCCAACTTAATGGAATAAGGACGAAAAATAGGGACGACGCATAAATTATGATACGATTTTAATATATAGCACTATTGTCTGAAAAATGCAGTGTCTTAAAATCTGAAAGTGTTTCAGATTTTCATCCTTTTCTTTTTTTTGGGGGGGGGGGGCAAAATTTTTAATGGAATGACAATCAATAAATCTCAAGGCCAAATTATGTCTGTTTGTGGATTAGATTTGAGCACGCCATGTCTTTCACACGGACAGTTATACGTGGCATGCTCTCGAGTGGGCAAACCATACAGTGGGCATCCAGTTTGTTTGTGTTATCTAAAGATGGGATAACAAAAAATATTGTATACTCTATTGCGTTAAGGGATTGATATTATTTTTTAGTAAAATTATTGTAATTAGCGATATATATAAATTTAAAGAATAAATTACAATGAATTAAAAATATATGTTTGGTATTGTGTTATTCTTATATTCCAGCATCGTTCACAGCGCTCCATGCCTCTTCCACTCATATACCACATCCTCACAAACTTACAATAAATTAGTCATTTCTTTCTACTAAAATAATCCTAGGAATAATTTATATGGCAAAACAACGTTTGCCGGGTCAGCTAGTATATCTTATAAATAAAAATGAAATTCTGTTTGTTTGTTTGTTTGTTTGTTTGTTTGTGGATTTGATTCGTATACAAATCCACAAAAATGAACCTATCGGCCTGAAATTTAGCACAGATACGTAAAATAATATAGAATAAATCGTAGTCCACTTTAAAACTTTGAAAGTCCACCCGTTCCCGGAATTTAAGAGATTTTTTATGCTGTTCACGCAAAAAGCTTTCCGTAATTGTAACCCCTGTAGTGAAAAAAGTGGGAAATAAGGATCGTGGTTGCCATGTGTGGCGATTTTGCTGAATAAAATGTTTTAAATTCTCAAAGTAAAAATAAAAGAATAATAATGATTTTTTTTTTTTGTTAGTTTATATTCGTAAGGTTATTTTTTTTTAAATTATAATATCGTGTGCATGGGAAATCAGAGCAGGAATGTAATGCTTTACACGCAAAACAATAAGAATTGAAGATTTCCGAGGCTAATATGTAATTTTTTTTAGTTTGGCGAAAAAATAAAATGGCTCAAATGCTGATTTTGAGTAAGTGAGTTCTAGCGGTTTGCACAGTTATCGGCTTGGCGCAATTTATTGAGAGCTTAAGGAAATAGATTTTTGAAAGCAAGTGCAAAGGTTTTATTAGAATACAGCGTTAAATTTTAATGATCCGTGAAGAAATAATGCAGTTATTAAGGGATTTCAAGCGATCTAACTTCAGAATTCTCGCCAATTGAGTACATTGATTTAAGTTGGGGGAATTCCGCCAAATTTCAGAAAATTGAAATCTTCTCATTTAGTACATCGGAGTAACGATGAATAAAACACGTTATAGTTGATAATTAAAAAAAAAAATCGGCTGTATTAAGGAATTCCAATTTTCAAATAAATGCGTGCTACTCTTTGGCGGTCGAACCATTTCCCATATTGATTGCTGCTAAGTCAATGCTTCGAATGATTTCCTGAAAGAACTCTTGCAAAATGGCGTATGTTGGCACTTTGGCGAGGCTTAGATTTGAAACTGGATTTTATTTGAGACTGGTATATATAATAACACTGGTTATAGATAAAAATGAATGTTGGTATGTGTTTATGAGGTTGAAAAACTCCAGCACCATTGCACGATGAAATTTGGTTCACCTAAGTCTTTTATGATGGAGAAGGTTTTTATGCTATCCGTTTTCCTTAACTTGCCACTTGGTGCCGCAGCACAACGTTGAATTCTATTCCGTTTAGCCGTTTGCTATGCGAATATCGTCCAACCGATTTCGATGAAATTTGGTACACGCGAATATTAGAACACGGAGAATATTTTTCACTATCCATTTTGCTGTAACTTGCCGCTAAATGGCGCTGCAAAGCATCAACTTCTATACCGTTCGACCAATCGGCATAAAATTTTTTATACTTACACATTTGAGCACGAAGAATATATTCTAACTGCGTTCCTTTTGATGTTACTCACCACTAGATGACACTGCAATGCATTATTATTTTAACTCGCCACTAGATGACGCTGCAGCAGGCCAAATTCTTGACCATTCAAACGGTCGCTATGAAAATCAGTATACATAGCTATTTGAACAATGAGAATATTTTGGCGTTATCCATTTTGCTATAGCTCGCCACTTGACGGCGCTGTAGCAAATCATTACTTTATTGAACCACTAGATGGCCCTGCAGTGTATCACTTCTTGACTGTGCAAATAATCGCTATGAAAATAGGTATACATAGATATTTGAACACGGGGAAGAGTTTGGCGCTATCCATTTTCCTATAACTTGCCACTAGATGTCGCGTCAACACATAAACTTCAGGACTGTCCAGCCGATAGTCATGAAAATTCGTATACATCGATATCTGAATGTGAAAAGTATTTTCGCCGTATCCGTTTTGCTAAAACTTGCCACTAGATTGCGCTACGCCGCATGGCCTTCTGCACCGTACAAACGATTGCCTTGCAATTCGGTATGCATGATTATTGGGCACAATATAACGCAATATCCACTTTGCTATATCTGTTTATTACAATGAATAGTAATCACCACAAATCGTAATATCAAAAAGTCCATTCATTCCCGTGCGAAGAACGGGTACTTCAGCTAGTATATATATATAAGCAGTAACAACACCAAAAAATATCATTTAATGATTCAGGTAGTTTCATTTTTAAAACCGAACAACGATATCCGATCTGTTTTCTGGTCGCTGAGGATGTTCAATTAATTGCATTTAAGATTTCAGGCCAAGTTGGTGAAAGTGATAAATAAATCTGGTCGTCCAAATTTACGTACCGTAGCCATTGCATCTTGGTTGCACTGCCTTTCAATGTTGATGGCAATATTATTAATTTTATCAGCTCGTAAATTTGCATAGTATTGCAATTGAGACACCCGTATATTCTTTTAGCCGAACGTCGATCTTCAATATGTTCAACATCATACCATCCACTCTCACCTCTAGGATAAACCATGGGGTTCATAGGAGATATATTGCTACAGTTACCAGCCTTAGGATACACGCAAATGACTCTATTCGCAGGAGGCTCACCATCATCTCATGCAAATATAGCTGCAACTATGCTATGGCTACGTCAGTGCTATTAAAATCGAGCAGGTTTTTTTACTGTTGTCACGTCGTGGCATTTTTCAAATATGCCAGTTAACGCAGAGGTGGAGGGGAAATAAAAGATTAAAAGTCGCAGAAGAATTGCAATTTTTTATAATTGATTGCCAAACTTGTTGCCAAAAAATCCAAGATTGGCGATATCTTCCACGTTTCGCTAGAAACAGGCAAATGCGACAGTTTATTTATTATGCCTGATGAAGATTGTTTTTAGTAGGCGATTTTAATTATAAATTTTAATTCTGAAGAAGTGTTTCATGGAACAGGGAAGAAGATTATTATGCATTTTCCAAATGGTATTTACAAAGGGGAAGGAAGTATAGCTAGAATATGCCTGACGAAGATTTGTAAACACTTTTGATAGATTTTAATGCATCTTTAACACTGAACCAAGCTTGGCGATTTCTTCCAAATTTGACTAGAAACTGGCAAACACATTACTATATTTTACTAGAGTTACTAATATCAACTCTATTTTAATGACTATGTCATTTTATCTCTCACCCCCTTTATTGAAATTTGTCCGAAAAATAAGTACCAAATATGCGACATAAAAGTAAGAATAAATTGTTGAGTATTGAATTGTTTATTTTTTTACTGTGCAATGTCTTATCCCCCTGAATTCTGAATCCCTCAATAAGCATTTATCTACTTTACTGTAACTGTGCTCGCACACAGATTTTTTTTACCTCTTCTATACATTTTCCTTCTTGATGTTACCTTGCTAGGTGATCTGCCTGTTTCTTCCGTTCTAATTTATTAAAATAAATGTTATGTTAAAATCCCGCACCTACTATGTTTGTGCCATAAATCTGCTAACATTTCTAAAAGGTTATGGACATCAGATACATTAATTTATTTATTTGCTGATTTTTAACGTTCGTTTCAAGGCTGCATCATTCATCCTCAAAATAGCAACTGGAACTTGGCAAATGGAAATGCTGAATATCATAAGGATGCATAAAAAATAACTTGTAAAAGGTGTAAACGCATCGGGCACTGGGCTAGCAAATGTGAAAGTGGAAAAAAGAATAATTTTAAGCATAAGCCTAACAGCCTGGGATTCTTATCCACTCTGTATAACTCACCAATAGGGTTACCAGGTAAAATACAGCAACCCTACTCGCCTAAAGCTTTCTCAACAATATCAAAATAACAAAAAGCAAAATTTTTGTGGGTTAAGACATACTAAAAATTAAGTTACTTCAGTTATCCTCGACTCATGTTTGCAATTGCAAGGAAAGATCAGGAAACCCTCCTACTTCAAGTCGATGAAATAAATATAAAGGAAGAATAAAAGTAAAAGAAAATGGGGTGAGAGATAAAATGACATAGTCAATTAATATCGTTTTAATATGGCAATAATAAAACTAAAAAATTAGGGGGGTTCAGGGGGGTCTCCCCCTGATGAGGCTCGAACAGCCGAGTTATACACACACATATATATATACAGGGTGATTCGCTACCAGACTGACAAACTTGCAGGGTGTGTAGGGGGTACAGATACAGTTCAAAATCACATAGCAATGTGGGGTCAGTAACATCGCCTCATGTACCTGTTAATAATCACTTTAAGAGAAGTGTTCAAGTGATAGTAAACTGTCTGACCATGGTCTTTCAAAAACTCATCCCTCTTTCACTGATTGCACTGGATAAAAATTGTCATTTCAGAATTGTTTCTTTCACATTTATGAAATTGTTTGAGGAAAGCCCATTGTTTATGAAACTTGGTTAAGAAATTAGGCATACACTACAACACTTCTTCCAAAGTGATTATTAACAGGCACATGAAGACGACGTTTCCGACCCTGCATTGCTCTGTGATTCTTAACAGTCTCTGTATCCCTTACACCTCCTGCAAGTTTGTCAAGTCTGGTAGCGAATCACCCTGTATATATATGTGTGTGTGTGTGTGTGTTTATGTATGTGTTTATGTATGTGTACGTATGTATGTATATTTGAAAACCCGCCCCTTGGAAAATTTGGAGCCCCCTATAAAAAAGGAATAGCTACAGGTCTGTCTCCAATGTACACAATTTCGCATATTCTTATGACAGCAATGCGTCCATCTAGTGGCTGTCATATAAATAATGCTGTGTTTTAATTAAAACAAGTTAGTCAGCTTAATTTTCAAGTGAAATTAAATTTCAGAAAAACTGGTCGACCAATATTAACATTAATTTTGTAATTAATGTTAATATTGGTATTATAGTACTAATTAACCAATATTAACATGAATAAACATAAAGTAGTTGCTGTAAATAGTCTGGTGCAGTCATTGTATTGCTTGCCCATAACCGAATGCCACCACATGCCACTGGTGGTCAAGGCAGAATTTTTCAAAAAAAGACTTAATCACTATCATTTTGTGAAGAAAAAGTGCAGGATTAGTGGGGAAAGTGCAGGATTTAGATGAAAAATTTCAAATAATTTATCAAATTTTTGAAAGTAGTATTTTGTCATATAATGGCAATGTTTGAAGATAAATTTTCTCATAAATAGAAGAATCTATTGATTAATGCAAGTAATGAATTCTTGGAACATGCCAACTTGCTCAAAATCGTAATAATTAAACTCATCCCTGAAAAAAGGATGCACGCATAGAAAAATTATACAGCATTAATCAAAGGATAAAACAAAAATGTCTTAACCATTCAATAAGCCACTAACAGACTAAAAATGGTTTTTCTATATAGTTGTTTTATTCAAATTTATTTTTAAAAGGGTTGAAATAGCTTAAAACAGGATCTTGCACAGAATGTTTCCAAGGAGTGATCTATCCTTTTTTCATTTTTAATATTGAATCCAAATTAAACTTATGCAATACACAGAAAAAAGAATTCACAGGTGTTACAAAAATAACAACTTATAATTTTTAATAATTTTATTTTGTAGAATCTTACAGTCTTTTTGATAGTTTGTTATAAAAATTATAAATAAAATTTATCTTTAAAATGTTTGCAAAGTTTCATAAAATTTACACAAAATACACAACACAAAATAATTGATTTTGGCATGGTCACTATAATTGCACGTAAGAAATCAATATTCAGAAGCAACCTAATGTCAGTTTTCAACTCTAAAAGAAATATGAAAAACAAATAAAAAGGATAAATAAACACAACTTGTACAACAGATAACACACAATTTAATTCTTTTTTTCTCCATTGATTCAAAAATTAACTCAACTAATATAATATTCACTGTAGAATATTCACTCCTTGCACTGCCCTAAAAATAATAAATGACAAAGATATGGTAAATAACATAAATAATTCCAATGAAACTAAAATTAAAATGTGAAAATTGTGATGACTTAGGGCAGTGACTTTCAAACTTTTTTGGCTTCTGAATTCCCAGTATGTTTAATAAAATAGAATTAATATTTTGTGAAACTATGAAAGTGATCTATTTTACAAACATGTTAGGTGTATTTATTTTATCAGCTGAAAAAAAATTTGTTTGAGGGTACTTCTAATATGAAACTATGTATGGAGGAATTCATACATAGAGTCACACATACTTATACATTAATAGCATTGCATCATATGAACATTTTTATTTCGTGTAACATTTAAAATTGTGAATATGTCCTTACAAATCTGTATTACATTTTGTTTTTATTTAATTCATTTTTATACGACAAAATAAAGTTTTAATAAAATTTAATGTTGTTTCATGAATCCTTTGGAGTTTCTCAAGAGTCTCATAGGTTGAAAAAATTTTCATTTAGGATAGTAGTTTAAATGTGAAAACGAAAAAGTAAAAATTAAGAAAAAAAATTTTTTTCATGAATGAATGCAATGTCATTGCATTATATATAAAGTATAAACTTTATATATAATGCTTTAAGTTCTTTTAATCAATCACTAATAAATGCTCAGTGAACTGTCAAAAATTCTTCAATAGTGCACTTATAAAATAGAAATATTCAAGCTCTTATTGTATTTCTTATGAAAAATACTTTTAGATGAAGTTTTTCAGGCACACGTGTGAGGCACATACATACAAAACTAAGCCAGACTGATGAATGAAAAATGTGTGCATGCATGCAAGTATAGTTATTTTCCTTTATGCAAGTGTCATTTCTGAATAATTTAGCTTGATAAATTGCACTTTTTATTTTACAAGGAAAGATATTTTGGCATTTCTTAACAGAAAATTTTGAAAAATCAAGTACTTGCATGCTCAACAAAATTCATCCAAAACATTTCAGTGCATACATACATGCAAATTTTAAACAAAGTCTATAATTTGATTAACACTGTATCAATATGCACAGCAGCTATCCTATTACTCAGAAAAATAGTAATTAATATTTTGTTGCAATTTTTATTACTCTACAAGAGGTTCTTAAACTGTAGTCCGCAGGTGTCTGGTTTGCATAGCCATAGTTGGTGATCTGTGAAATAATTTTAAAAATATTGCAAACAGTTCCAGACTTTAACAAGGTTACAAATAAAATAGTGCAACATTTGATTCCATTCTGCACAACATATTTATATTATATATGAAATCAAAGCTTACAAAGAAACTTAATATAGAAGTGGACAATACAGTTCACTTATATATTAAGTATTTGTTTATGTTCAGAATACAATTCCAACATAGTACTAAAATTGTGAGACTAGTTTCAAAAAAACAACTGCACTTATCTCATTAAGTAAAAATTATCACAGAAAACATAATAAGTTCTATTTTGTCTAATATTTGACCAAGAAAGTGTCAGATTTTAAATCATAATACATTAAACTCGTACATAGTTATGCATTTGATATGCAAATGCATTATGATTTATATTTTTAAAATTCTTTTTGCAACTATTTTTATTTTTATTTTAATTCTATTCCTAATAAATATGTTCATCATTATAAATGTGCAGGACTATGTTTTAAAAAAATCAGCAATACATTTTTACTGATGTTTATTATAGTGCCAATAATATCAAACCACAGGGTACCCACACACCTTACAAAGCCATATTAAAAAAATAATAACGCACCCTCAAAAAAGCCTTATTTTTAAATATTTTTATTAATTAAAAGCCTTAAATTATCATTTCATCTTCGCTTTCCTGTGAGTTTTACAGAATTCTCTTTTTCTTTTCATACAAGCAGGAATCCTATAGGAAGCTAGCCACACTATCTGCAGGCTACTATCTCTGTGGAGAGGGAGAAAAAAGGGCAAGGGAGATCTTTTCTTTCTCTGCACTTCCTCATCCATGATTTGTTCACCATAGTTGGGAAAGGAAGGAAAATATGATCAGACAAGAAAAGGAGTGATATGAGATAAATATATTACATAATTATAACTAATTAAAACACAATGAATATTTTAAACTCAAATGCACTTCAACCCCTTAAAGGTCATATATTTTTCAAGAAAATGGTCGTAAAAGTACCTACCATATTAGCCTGAATATAATGCGACCTCGAAAATTTTCATCAATATAATTAGAAATATCCTTTATTTAGGCCTCAAATTTAGTGCGAGTCAGATATTTTAAGGGAAATGATCAGTCAAAAAACATTGTGTTATATTTGGGCTAATACAGTATTTTTTATTCAAGAAAATTGTATAAAAATAAGTGTATGTATATATGCATTCATTTTAAGCACATTAGACAAAATGAACTCCACAAAATTATACTGGTAAAAATGGTGTCCTCGGTCTACATAAGTTTGAATCCCTGCTCTAAAACAATGGATCATAGTCTTAGCTGTGGAAAAATTTCACAACTCAGTTATTTGTAAGTGCTTCAGTTTTAGAAATCATAAAACTTTCAAGCTACTAGCATCATAAACTAAGTAGATATATCAGATTAGTATCCATACAATATGTATCAATGTACAGACAATATATTAGTCAATTCTGAAAAATAAAACTTATCATATTTCAACAAATTACAAAATAACGTGTCTGGTAAGACTACACAAATTTATTAAAACTACTAAGCACATTAGACTTATAAAATGTGCGCTATTATCTCTATGCTTTACAATTAATTTCCAAACACACATGTAAAGCATGAACTCAAACTGCATA
This sequence comes from Cheiracanthium punctorium, assembly GCA_038373885.1. NCBI lineage: Eukaryota > Metazoa > Arthropoda > Arachnida > Araneae > Cheiracanthiidae > Cheiracanthium > Cheiracanthium punctorium. The sequence continues at coordinate 69,316 of JAWZYV010014472.1, read as the reverse complement.
CTACAGACACAGAATTAATGCAGATTCATTCATTTTTAGATTTAAAATTAACAGCCAACAAATAAGTAAATTTTGAATTAGCCATCACTATTTTATTCCCACTTATGTTAACTTTAAATTTGAAAATAAAGAAATAAGAGTTTTCATGACATCAAAAAGTTATGAAAATTCTCAATTTAACTGAATTGGTTTTCACAACAAAAAAATTGGAAGCTATCTCAGAATATAGCAACTTCTGAAAATCTGATGCATAAATACTCCTATAGGGTTGTAAGAGCATAACTTTTTCTGCCCAAATTTTAAGACTTAGAAGCTCTTTAAAGTTTAAAACAGTAGCTTTTAAGTCCAAAGGGAAGGGGTCCTATCCCCTGATTTTACACAGAAAGAATAGAACATTCACATTCAAGTAAATTTACATTCTGAGAAACTTGTCAACACCAATCTTTATTTGTGCTAATGATTAACATTCATTAAAAGTAAGTATATAAAACTAGAATGATAAATTAAGAAACAAAGCACACTAGAATATATTCTCAGAAAAGAAGAGATGGGGAATGTATACAAAAATATAAAAATCTGGGCAATGCATAACATTTAAATGGAATTGCTACCTATATGCTTTTTTATACATTTTTTCAGTAAATTTCTAGGTAAATGAGTGAGAAATTGCTCGAATACATGGATACTAATATTAATGCATGATAGACTTTTCATGTCCAAATGTAACGCCTTTATTACATTTGAACGTGAAAAGTCTACCATGCTGATGAACAAATGGCACCACAAAATCATATAAGTATGAATAAATAAAACTATCAAAAATAGCTGACTAGATAATATTTTGCATTAAATAACAAACATCAAATTTTTACGAACAAACAAAAAAAAAAAAAAGAAAGAAAGAAAGAAAGAAAATTAAATGAGATATAATGCCTATGAATGCAGTTTCTTGAATAGAGACTGCAACTTTTAAGTGAATTAAAAAATTCTTTTTTTAAGAATGCATTATTTCAGTTTTTTCCCCATTAACTTCATAAAAAGTACACTGCATCAATCCAAAAAGTAAAATGTTGAAAACATCTTACAAAAATTTTAAATGAAAGAATTATGACAGATTTAGGGGGGGGAGATGAAAATTCTTTCCAGATGATCTTTCCAGCAATAAAATCTTTACTAATGTCAATATTTTTTTTTTTTTATTCTGAAAAGAACTCTATAGACTGATTAATGATTTTAAATGTTACTTTAAAAAAATGCTTGAAAAAAAATTTTTTAACCAATTTGACTGTCAGTAATGAGAGGGGGTGTTGATAATGAACTCCTTGATATCAAGATCACAGGATCCTGGGAATCAATTGTGTAACAGCAAGTTTAAGTCACTTTGTACATCTTTCTCAAGCTATTGTATTTACTGATTCTACAGTACAGCTTAGAATCAAGTACCAAACAAAAAAAAAAAAAACTTTCACAGGCAATAATGCCATAATAAAATGCTGACAAGGCATTAGTCACTACTAAGACCAGAAATGTAGGTCATTCTATTCTGGGGAATATAGTAGGCTGCTAATATTAGCTCCTATGAAGGTATGGATGGAAGAACAACTACGCCTAAGCTGGGAGTTGAACCAGGGCCCATAGTTGTAGAGTGTAGTATCCTGACACCATAACCTGGGACAGCTATCAACCAAAAAAGAACATGGCTTCCTTATGTAGTGGCAATATAATCAGTACAATACATATTTTTTTATAAATTTCAAAACTGCATAGTTATTAAAAAATTTATTTTAAAGTTTTATCTTTTTGCAAATGAGAAAGAGAAGAAAAACTGATATTTAACTGAAAATTTATTCAAACTCACTTGCAAGTAAGAAATAGGAGAAAAAATTGATATTTATTTCAACTTTTATTCAAACTGCTCACCGATTTAAATAACAGGGTTTGTGCCATTATTTAAATAATATCTAGTTTGGCTTGGTTTGTAATACAGAGTTGCCAACCTGGCAAGGACAAAAGTCAGGAGATTTTATTCTAAAAATCAGGAGACTTGTTTTTGATTAAAAAACTAAATTTTAAAAGATCAAGGATGTATCAGCTGAAACTATATTTTGGAGAGAGAAATAAAAAGCATTTTTGATGCAATTTGTTGCCAGAAATAGTATTTTTAGAGCATAAAAAAATTAATATTGGGTCATGTCTTCTATTAGATAGTCAGTATCTTGTAAAAAATTTGGTAACATAAAAAATATTAAGTTAGAAAATTGAAAATTGGGGTTAATTTTTACGCTTAAGGCATTGGAGGATTAAACAAAACAACGTGAAAGAAAAAATAATAATTTTTAAGAGTGATGGAAAAAGAAATTGGAATGCTTTAGAACATGAAGCTGCACTTTTTATTATACATTTGTCAGTGAAGCCCAAATTTTTTTTATATGTGTAGGTTCCTGGAACTAGTTTGCAGAAAAGAGAAAAATGCTGGGAAGGGTTCCTTGCTAAGACAGAACTTTAAAAAAAAAAGATTTAAAATTAAAAAATTGCTTTTTTCATGTGATGAATGATAAAAATCAGGAGAAAATGAACAAATTATCAAAAATCAGGAGAAATGTACCCTAAATCAGGTTGGCAGGAGATCAATGAAAAAATTAGGAGTCTCCTGCCTAAATCAGGAGAATTGGCAACTCTGGTAATACCACAGTACCAATTGCAATACCACCTTGAAGCACAATTGTGGCAATGTGAAATTCCAAGGGTTTTCTAAATATTTCACTGGAGACCCCATGGAATGTTTAGAAAACTATTTATTGTCAAGTATTTTTTTCAAAATCTGAAGAAATTTCACTTTTCTACTTTTGAAAATTATCTGTTACCCCCAATTCACACACAACAAAAAAAGTCAAGCTACGCTTATGTCCTGAAGGGTTAATTAAACAGAGATCTACAGTTTGGAAAATAATCTAAATGACTAGAACAAAGCCCCAAAATAATTCAGAAATTTAAGTTCATATCTTATAAAAGTGAAGTTAGACGTGTTGAGTCTATTCATCAGATAAGCTACTTAACTTAAATAGACCATGTAAATTATTGGGCTTAAAAATAGTAAAATTTCAATCTCATTGAATTAAAAATAATTTATTTTCAAAAATAAATGCTGTAAAAATGATTCTTGATGAGAGAAAAGTTTGTCTTTTTTCATTAGTCATCTTACTAATTGAGGATAGAATTTGAACAATTAATATCATTATACTTAATTCTTAAAAAAGAAGGTTTATATACATATAATTAATAAGTCAGTGTGTTAGCTTGTGCAATCACACAATCAAAAAATAACACATATATTGACTAGCATACATGAATGACTCAATGCTTTAAAAGAAAAGCTCTTCTTAAATCAACTCACTTCTTGAGGTAGGTTTTTAATACTTAGCTTTCTTATTATACCACGTATTATTAAAAAAAAAATTAGCAAATTGATGGGTTGATATTAATTATACTACATTAATATGATAAAAGAATAAACATACATACTGACTAGCACACATACAATTGAATAACATTATTTTGACAATGTTTTGATAGATAATGAAAAAGAAAGTTGATGAAAGCTACTACACTAATAGAAAAATGAGAATGATATAAAAATGATTAAATATAAGAGTGATATGCAAAGGTTTTGATATTAACAATTTCAAAACTTTTCAACTAACCCCTTGACATCAGAATGTATAATCCGTACACCCTGACAGGGGTGCAGAATATGTCCGAATGCACGAATGTGATTCAGGGGAAATTCTGAAGCACTGGGGAAATTTTTGTCCAGAGTGTTTTTAAAGAAAAGGGGAAAAAATATTTTTGTAGAGATGCAGTTGTTATCAAAAGAAGCTAGCGACAGATAACTGCTTAAACTAGAATTTAAATATGCTTCAGTTTTGGGGAAGTTTTGAACAAAACAAATTGTGTTCTGGGGAAATATTGCACCCTAAACATTTTCTGCACCCCCGCTTCCTGATTTTATCATATATGATTATTAGACATATAGTGTTTTCATCCTGTTTTATACATATCTGAGCAATCATTTTTTTTTTCTTTCAGATGAGGTTCTCCCTTCTCTGAAGAGACATCCAGGTATGTTGGGCTTATCACTAAATAAAATTTGGTTTGGCAACAATCATTCACAAATTTGAAACTAATTTCACAAAATGCTGATATATATTATGTACTTGAAAAAGGCAGTCTGGGTATCAAGGGGTTAATAGCTAAAAACATTTAAACACAAATACAATCTACATTTAAAAACTAATAAAAATTGTATAAAGGAAGTATTTATGCAACTCAAATCTGGAGTAATCATCCAACATTATAACCTAATTTATCGAGGTTTTTAGCAACAACATTGAAGAGAACATTGACAAAGCCTTGAGATCGTACTCTAGTAACTAAAATAAAAAAGAAGAAACATTAACTAAGTGCACAAGAGGATAAACTTTATCGTGATTATATGAAGCAATATGAAACAAATTAAATCAATGCAAAACATTTTAGATATAAGTTGAGTTTATTTAAATTAGTTTAATTTCAATATTAGAAGTACAGTTGCCATATGTTGTGAAACTATCTATATAAAACTGCAGGAAATATATATTCAGAAATTAAGAAAAGAAATCATCTGAAGTAAAAGTCAATTTTTTTCTGTTTATTCTTGTTTCACATACTTCTGCACAATGTACATTAATACAATTACATTGATGCAATCACATTTTTTATGCACAGCAAAAAATACTTGCAAGGTTAGGAATTTTTTCTTTTTTTGAGAAAAAATTTATAATAAAAGCCTCAAACTCTATCAGAAGTTTTGTTTGACTTAAACTATGATCTTTCGTAACTTTATCATAATACTGTACATTATATTTCTAAGCTAAAATCAATGAGGCAACATGTCAAACATGGAGGTAAAGGAGGTGTTGCCCAGCCATGCATTCACAGCCATAAGCTCTGGAATGCAGAAGCATATCCCCCCCCCAATCCATATGGTCAGCCTGATGCCCAGTGGCAGAATTTTGTCTTGCTTTCTAGAATAAGCTGCAGAAATGCAAAAATCTTTCTGCTACAAGACATATTTCTGCATGCATGTACACACAAAGAACTATATGCCTTGTTGAAACATTGTTAATACAAAATTATGATTTAGTTTAAGTTATTGATAATTAGCTTGTGAAAATCAGTTACAGAAACAGCATGTGAAGTTTTGCAGTTCAGATAAAATATATACATAATGTCAGGGTTTAGAGACCTTAGGATTATGCAAGGAATCAGATCTCACACCAACCCCATTCCTCCCTTTCATAAATTTTCAAGTAAACCAATAATAAAATCATGTTTGCACAGACAACACTAACTACTTTATCTAAATTTTATAAATATGTGTACTGTAGGGCTGCAGAAGGTAGAGTGACAGAGCTTGACTCATTATAGATGTACACACTTCAAAATCTACCATAATCAACCAAAATTGTGAATAAACAGGTTGTACATGTTAAAACTGTGAGGCTGTATTTATTTTTAGTGGGTTGAACATAGGTCATGTTTCCAATGTCATCAATATCATTTATTATTTTTAAATATCTAGATTGTTTTACATTATTATTAAAAAGATTTTAAAATCTAAGCTCAGATTATGAAATAAATATTTCATTAAAAATTGCTTTTATTTAGATTACTACAATATATTTTTATACACAAAAGAAATTTTATCTTTGTTAACAGTTTTTATATTTCAATAAAAAAAATTTTTTTTACATTTTTAGATAACTATTTATCCAAATTTTTTTTTTTAATTTAGATTATCTTATAAAGGTATTATATTTAAAAAAGAGAAATTTAATTAAATTAAAACTATCAAATAACATTTATATACAAATAATGTTTTCATTTTCATCTGAATGTCTGAAATTCAAAAAGATTTTGGGAAATAAATTCCCAAAAAAAGTCTGGACATTTTGATAATCATTTCTCGATTTTTTCTTCCCTAATTTTATAAATTTTCTTTTATTTCTAGTCAAAATTACAGTAATTAATTGCAGTCAATCCATATATTGTTTTCAATTATGAATTGCTGTAGTTGTCTAATCATTATTGCAGCACTATGTATTGCAGAAAAAAAAAATCCAAGATGGTATCCAGGTGTATAATTCTTGCTCATCACATGGTAATAATTGCATTTAATTAATGATTACTAATTAATCCAATCAATTTTTGCATTGCTTTTATTAAAAGGATCTTCAACATTCATCAATACCCCATATCACATACTATCACTGACTTCCCTGTGTCAGCCAATGTCAAGTCACTTCTTTCTATACCACCACAGCATACATAGGTAGCCACACAGCTACTGCTAAAACGCAGTTCTGCCAAGAGAAGAATCAAGGTAGGGACCAGGGTCTAGTGTTTCCGCCAATCAACTTCGTTACTATGTATAAAATTAAAAATATATAGCTAGATATCTTTATGTTTCTCTATTTCTTTACATTAGCAAAAGAGCTATCTAACTGATTACACTTCTGCAGCTGAAACTACAGTTGTCTTTGGCAAGTAATTTCGCAACTGTTGAAGACAATCTGTCTGCTGAGGACTGTTCAGTTTCTGCAGCAATGTTACTGTGTCAACCCTGTTTCTACCATAGGAGCCAAACGCAGAGCCCCCAGTGTTTAGTTTGCAAACAAGCTTGGTCCTTGTTTTATCAGCCAAGTCAAGGGGTGATTAGTCAACCTTACCTAGCCCAGTAATCAAACTGTGGGTCTATGGCACAGCAACACAATGTGCTAAACATTACTACATGCTAAACAATACAGTGCAACTGCGCTTAACATTACATTTCACATAAAGTAAAAATGATAAGAACAGATGAACCACATTTGAAATTTATGTCGTTTCATAACTTAGTTTAAGAATTTTATTTAGAGTTGCTTTGCAGATGAATCATTCTTTAAAGATGATCCTAGGTATTTTTTCACCACAGTAGTATTTATTAATGCATAAAACAGTTCAATGGATTTCCTTAAAAATGTTAACTATATTTTGTACTGTTTACATTAAGGATTATGCTTTAACAAAATCTAACAATACTATTCTGAGCAGAAATTTTATAAAATGAATACGAGATATTTTAATTGTTTTTACTACATAATTTAAGCTATTTTAAATGTTTTACAAGGTTACCTTCTCTGCCTTCACCTTGAGCCACAATACATGGATCTATAAATTCAGGTCTTCTGCCAATGAACCAGCTACTGAGCTTTTGTAATAAAGAGGAAGATTCAGGTACAAACATTGGGATTTTCCTCTTGTGTCTGAAAGAAAAAAATAATATATTTTTAAAGCTAAGTAATTGCAATATCATACTCATCACATTTGCAATAAATCTATGATGCGATTTTACTAAATTAAACTAACTTGAAATACAATCAAAATTCTTAAATCAAACAAGAGTTATACATGTATAGTGTTGACTCTGGACCGATTTGGCAGAGCACAGTACCCAGAGGTGCTTTTATTGCCTTTTTAGTGCTGGGCAACCCTTTTTCTTTTCTTTCTGTGCCCTGCTGTTTGACAATTTTATTATTATTTGCCAACAATTACTACAAAAAAAAAAAAAAAAAAAAAAAAAAAAATTCTCCCTGCACATAAATTTAGGTTCATTTTGCAGCCCATCACAAAAGCACATTCATTAAAGCAGCCCCTTCATAAAAATAAGATTAATTAAAGCACTTTGGCAGACTCTGGACAACAACTCAAAATTTTGTTTACAAAACAAACAACAGTCATATTTCATCAGTGATGTCAGTTTAGAGTAAAGAGTGACCTTTTTGTAGAACAAAATTTACATGGTGGTGGTGCTGACTTTTCAATGCAATATAACAGTCGTGGCAAATCCAAACATTAATGCTTTAGCAGACTTTTTGATACCAAACATTAAATTTAGTTTATGAAACATACAAAAATCATATTCCATTAGAGATATCAGTTTTAAAGAGAAAGACAGAATTTCTGTGGGAAAAAAATTTACATGGTGGAGCTGCTGACATCTTAATGCAATATATTATATTTGAAAAATAGGTATTTTTAAAGATTATCACAGGCGAAATTTTATTGGGCTACACAAGGAGCTCTGTCAAAATTCAAAGACTCAAAATTATTTATGAAAGAAAAAGGTTGAGAAAACCTGCTATATTGCATCTTGCTGTGAAGGGCTAGGCTGAGAACAAAGACTTGGACAAACTCATGCAAATCTCCTGTTCAAGTGCAAATTAACTTATTATATTATTGTTGTTTATTATTTAAGTAAAACTGTTGCAAGTTGTCAGTAACCTGCATTATGATTATAAAGGAAAATTACAGTTTCTCAATTTAACGAAACAACTAGCAAGCAAACAGCGACAAAAGTTGCATAAGTGATAAATAGAAGCTAAATTTAAAAGCAAGAAATAAAAATGATAAAATGGTTTGAGAAAAACAGATTAGAACTATAATTCTAAACAAAATGATAAAATAAGTAAGGAAGCAATTTTTATCTGAGAGGGACTAGGGTTTTCATTATGAGTGGGAAAAAATGGGTGAGCATTTCTTACTATAGATGTGAGTTGGGTAAATATCCAGTGGGTAAGGTATTTATAAATGGGCACTTACTCTTGCCTTGGGTAAACACTCAAAATCAGGGTATTTATGAATTTTAGTTATTTTTATAGTATGTAACAAGGCCTCCAAGTCTGTAAGTCAGGCCCAGTTACTTGTAATAAAAATAAAACTGCACGAATTTTGCTAATATAACATTTTTTTTTTTTTTAAGTGCCCAAATCTTTTGAAATGCGAGAATTTTGCACAGAATGAAACTGATTTGTAGGATGCACGAATTTCTTGAAGTAATAATTTTTTAATCTGAGAAAAAGAAAAAAAAAAGTGAGATTCTCACGTTCTTGCTCTCTAGTGAAAAAACTGGGGACTAAACTTTTTTTTTTCTTTTTAGTCAATACAAGCTATAAAGAATGAAATTTTACTTACTGGCCAGCTGCCATGGGCAAATGAATTGATCCATACCCACGAATGACATCATTTCCAAAATAGTCCATGCCATAAACACTTAACACAAGCTGAGGCCCTAAAATTACATATAATAATAATAGGATTAATAATTTATAATAAGTTTATACACATATTATTTATAGTAAAAAATACAATTTTACTTAATAATAATGTCATTGAAGGGACCAGATTTTTATTATGCTGCAAAGAAGTGTCTGATCTGTACGGAAATATCTGAATAACACAGAATATTTTGACAAAACACAGCTGTCACTTTAAATGAATTAAATTTTACATATATTTAACAGATTTAGAGATACAGTAGAAGCACAGCCTAGCTGAAAATTATGGAGGAGGAACATGTATCAAAATAAGCAGTAGAAAAGGAAGTTTTTCTCATATTTACAAACAAATGTGTTGAATAAAAAAAGATTCTGTGATCTACACCTGTAAAACATTTTGAATCGGATAGAATTTCTTATCTCTGAACTGGCTTCTTTCTAACTAAAATACACTAAAAAAATAGCAGACATTTTGCAATGCAAAAGTTTGTTTTCCGACACAACTAATTCCTATCCCCTTCTCCAGCTGTCAAAAAATTAGCTATGTTATCTTCCATACTTTCCACCCATTGAGTCGCTCCCCAGGAGTGGGAAGATTTTCTTACTTTTTCTTAAAATTCTGTGGCTTTCCAAAGTACATCAGACATGAAAATATTTCACACAGGGGATAGAAAACCAAAATATTTCCCTTTAAAAACATAGGTCCAGCTGATTAACATAGTTTGTTTTTCTCTTTTCTTTTTTAATGTTCTTCTGTAAATTACTATATTTTTTTAACTATTAATTTAAGAAATAATTTTATCATTTTATTGGTTAAAATTTGTTAAAATTCACTGAAAAAAAAACTGGGTCATATTTTTTCATAAGTTGTACTGTCCTACTTTCGAAATTATATGGAACTAAACCAGGGTGTCTACCAGGTTTCATAAACTGAATTTCATGACCTTTGCACACAAATTTCATGACCGTAATTAACTGTAAAAATTATTGTTGCATATGTCATTGTAATGTAGAATTTCGTATAATTAACAAATACATATAGTAATGCTACTCAGCTTGGCAGCATGAATGCTTTGTTTATCTCCTCAGAAAGCTCAAATCTGGCATCGTGAACAACTTTAGTTTTTCTTGAGTTACTCAAAGGTGGCAGTCTGAATGCACCCAAAAACAAACTAAGACAAGTTCTGTTTTGTTCATGATCATCCCGCTTGCGGTTATGACAAAAACTTACAAATTTCCGGTGGTGTCAAGACCATTTCAAGCATCCATTTGATATCAAATGGCCTGGAAAGGGGATTTTTTTTTTTTTAACAGAAAAATTCATGACTGAAAGCAAAATTCATGACTTTTTCATGACTTTCGTGACTATTTCTGAAATCGTGACTTTTTCATGACTTTCATGACAGGTAGACGCCCTGTAAACATTTTCAAAGAGATTCCAACATACAACAGCCCAAAATTGCTTAGAGCAATAATATGTTTTAAAGATTTTTTTTCTGAATATTTAATAACTTTTACTGATTTATCATTTGTAACAGCTTTCTTAGTTTTTTTTTTTTTAAACACTAAAGCTAAAACTGAAAAAGAAAAAAAAGAAAATACAGTTCTGTATACCCAGCATATTTATAAATCATACTTACACATACAGTCATGTCACTAATTTCCATTTTCTGAAAAACTATCAATTTAACAGATTTAATCATAATAAATTGTAATCTAATAAAAAAAAAATTGGTCCATTATGCTTGAACTAACTCTGATAAATAAAGTTTTTAACCAATTCATTAGCTCATATAGCAGAAAGGCAAAAGATTCTCTCTAGAACAAGTTTTTAAGCATTAGTAAACTTGTATTTTCAGTGGCAGATCCCAGAGGTGCAATAGGGTTTTCTGTGCACGTGGACAACTGAAAATTTTGCACCCCTCCTATTTGTCAAAATATAATGTGGAATTTTTTATTTAGAATTTGGTGCCCCTTGGGTGCTGCACACGGAGACAAATGCCCCTCTCTAGCTATGCCAATGGCAGATCCAAAAGGAAGGGCCAGGGGGCTAAGGAAATTGAACCCAAAAAAAGTTTTTGCAAGGGAGTTTAAATCCCAATTGAACCTAGATCTAACCTGTTCCCTCTTATCATGTAAAGGATGTGGTAGAGATGACTTTCCTTCAGCACTTTCTATCAGCATGGGTTCCTGAATAATCCACTGCAGCCCAGTGTTGACCCTGCACAATTGTTTTAGCAGAGAATTCACGGACAACGCACTGATCAAAGGAAAAAGTCTTCTCAGCTGCCTTATTTGATGATGAGAATAAGCAAGTTAAACACACAGATTCAATATTTAAAATTTTAAAAAAAATAAAACACACATATATGATACAATACTTTACTAAACTTCGCAAAGCAGGCCAGGATGTGGGATCTTCACACCTCAGCTAGTTACCATGTGCCTTATCTAACGCAGCCATAATGGGGTCCAGACATAAATTATTGTTGTTAAATAAATCACAACTTGAGCACAATGGTTTTAGTGACTTAACTTGCACAGAATTTTATACAATATTGCCTTGAGAAGCTTACTGAAGCAAATAAATTACTAAAGAGAGTCAGAAACATATTTGTACTGAGAAGCTTCATGTATTAAGTATGCACTAATACTTACAACCATGAGGATTTGTACTTTTGAATGTGATATCTAATGGAAAGTTGAAAACAAAGATAGCCATTTCATCTTCGCCTTTCTTAGAAAGCTGTGAAATTCCTTCTTCAATGCCCTATTGAAATATACTAGATTATTGATTAGAAGTAATTAAATTATCAAAACTTTTAAAAAATTAATACATTCAGATAAAATTTAGCATCTAATATGAGCCATGGTAACTCAATCAACAGGAAGACAAATTGTGAATTGAAGAACCTTAAATCAATCAAGACCATGAACAAGACCATCATATAAAAATGTATGTATTAAATTTGTTGGGCCGTATGTCCTATTGCTGAGTTGAACAGTAGGAAGAGTTATGCAAACTGTGGGGAAAAAACTGTTATTGGGATGAATGTATGAGATGAAAAGCCCCAAAGTTTTTTAGTTTATGAAACAGGGTTTTCTGAAAAATACATTTTAAAACTGAAAAAATATATAATTTAATTATTAAGGCAAAGCCTGCTGTGGCCCATCTTCTCCTATTCAACATCTTGGGTCTTATAAAATTTTAAATCCTCATTATTTTAAAATTACATGCATAAAAAATCTTACCGATGTGACAGTCCAGTCAGGTCCATACACATAACAGTACTTACAGTAGATGTCATCAATTTCTGGAAACTAAATTACAAAATATATTTGATTATATAAATTAAAGCAAACATAGTAAATCAAAAAAAATTAAATACTAAGACGATCTAAATATATTTCAATTTTATTTCTTAAGAATTAAAATGATTATTATTTTCTAAGATTAATAAAATGCCAATCAAATAAAAGATCTATCTCTTCAAGCACTTTTTACAATATTTTTCCTCTGGTGCAATTTAGTGCTAGTAAAAAAATGGCTGTCAAAAAGAAATGTAACAAACTGTCCCAGGAGCAGAATTTGTTCCAGTTTTCTGTAACATGACCTCAAACAGTTGCAAATGTTCTGAAGGCATTTTGCCCAAATCTAGCAGATCATGGTATAATGCAAAATAGATATGAAAAAAGTGAAGAGATAGCATAAAGGGCACTCTTTTCGCTTTCCTTTAAAAGATAAAATGTTCTGCAAAGACAGTCATTGTTTTGTGACATATGTCACACTTTTAAGCACTTTGTGCTTCCTGACAAACTGTCCAGATAGTTACCAAGCAAAATAAAATTTCTCTTTATCAGTAATAATAAGAGCAGAGTTAGCAATAATAATATATACTTAATAATAAAGTAGTAATAATAGTAGTTTTAATCACATCAATGATATAATTTAATATCGTGTAAAACATGGCAGCAAGAAAAGTTGTCAAATTTGCCATTGTAGCATAGTTTGCGATAGACCCAGCATGGTTCACAGGGTAACACATAAATACCAAATTTTTCTGCTTAGACAAACAGCAAGATGAACTCCTAATGTGTCTTGGTTTCATATAATATTTCTTTTATATGGCATATCCACATACAAGTTGATTGAGCTGTTATTTTTGCAACTATTTTCCCTAGCTGCATACTTTTCATAACAAAATTGGCCAAAATCAGATGGAGAGTAAAGATATTAAAAGTTTAAGCAGGATTTAAGTTGGGCTCAAAAATTCTTTAGCAAAAAAGCTAAAATAAGAAAAAAAGCTTTAGCAAGTCAAGAATAGGTCTTGGGGCGGTGATTCAAAAAATAAAGGTAATGAGAGAACTTATGAACATCCGATGAAAAAAGGAGCTAGGATGAAGTCGATGTCTCCGTCGCAAACCATTCCTAAGTGGGTTCAGAAACGTCAAGATGAAACGTTAGTTAAATGCAGATTTAACCCCACATGCTTCAGTTGCAGTAAAGAGGGCCATATTTCTAAGTTCTGTGGGCAAGGACGACAATTTAAAAACAATATGACGAATTCTCAAAACAATACTTTTACTCGACAAATTTCAGAACCAAAAGTAAATACTGTAAGTGCTGAAACAGCCGGGGAAGCAGGTGTGTTGATGGCAAAGATCTCCATTTCATTATCTGAATCAATCACAAAAAATTGGATGACCTAATTGAGATTAAAATCAAAAGTAGAAAATCAATTTTACTGGTATAGTGGATTCTGGTTTGCAGATATCTGTAATTTGCAAGAAATTAGTACACGATATGCCTTTTGAAGGAGAAGGGCAAATAGAGTTATCGTCTGCTTTTGATGATAATGAAACAGCACCAGTTCAGACATATGAGATGAAAATCCACGATGGTATACATGGTGATACAGCAATTATGTGTGCTGTTTCAAAGAAACTTACCAGTGATATGTTAATAAATCGTTCAGCTTTTGAGATGCTAAATGAGAACATTGAACTTTATCATAATAAACAATCAGGGCTGGGGAGTAGCGCGCTACAAGTAGCGAAACTACAGTAGTCGCTACTTTTTTTTATAGTTTGTAGTGTAGCACGCTACATTTTTTTAAAAAGTAGTGTAGTGTGTAGTGCGCTACAAAAAATCAGTAGTTTGTAGCGCGTTTTGGAAGCTACTTTTCCGTGTCATCACTTCCGGTGATTGATGACGTGGTGCAACTGTTCTTTTTTCTGACTACAAGCATAGAACTGGAACGGATGCTTGAAAGAACACCCAATCTCTCCCCATGAGGAGATCATAGAAATACACACCGTGTGTATTATAGTTTTATGAAGGGGGGGGGGGCTCGCTAGTTGCGAAGACCGAATATATATCATGTCAGATTTGAAAAGATATTGCCTACAGGAAGTTCACGGAATACTGGACACTGAATCATTGGAAATCCTGACCATGGCAAGTGGACACTACATTGTATTTATGGGTGCAATTAAAAAAAAAAAGTCCAAAGAAAATTAATGATGTTACAAAAGCATACAATTTACAGATATGTAAAATTCTTTTTCGAAAGCACAAAAATACTCACTTTTTATACACAGAAATAGATATTTTAAAAATTCAAACCTTATATGTATTCTAACTTTCAAAAAAGTAAACTTTTATGGTCTAAACTTGATTCATCTGGGGAGTGCACATGCCCCCTCTGGATTCGCCAATGGGGCTTGCCTTAATATGAAGTTAAATGCAGCTACTTTTTCTTTTACAGTCTCAGTCAAACTAGAGACATCAATGCAAATGCAAGCTGTTCTAATGATTTCTCTCTGACGTTCCCAGATTATCACACTGGCAAGGGGAGGGGGGGGGAAATAGCCCGGGTACCCAAATATCCCAATAATATAGATTAAAAATTCATATATACTGAAATAATAAGAATAATAAAAATAAAACAATTTCCTCTGTAACAGTTATTGTTGTCCATCACTAGATCAACAGGGAGACTTTTTTGGATGGAGAACACGATTTGATCATAGTGAATTGAAATGCCATTTTTTTACCCGAGTACCAGTGCCTTGTGTTTTATGTTTTAAAGAAGAAAGAAAACAACAAATTTTTTGTTGGTTTAGGAAAATTTTCTAGCACGCTAAACTTGAGCGGCTTGTAGAAATAACCATCTCAGACAGTGCCGGATTTAGAGGTGTGGAGGCCCTGGGGCAACAAAGGAGTGGTGGCCCCTAATTATTTCGCAAACAAGTTAAGAATGTTTTCGAAGACAAGTGTGGCGAAGTGGGTTCGCCATTAACTTTTAGCCTAGAGGTTCAGGGTTTGATTTCCGAGTTCGATATTCGGTAGGAAATTTTATGTAAAGATGTCTGTTATGCAGGCCCATGCTGGCTCGGGAGGACAGGGGGACGTGTCCCCCTGCGGCCTCTACTTAAGGCGCCCTTTGTGCCTTAAGCCAACGAAAGAAATTGCGAAAGAATTACATTTTCGTGTACAAGAAATTAACGTTGAAAAATTGTTTCAAACTAAAAGCAGTTGCTCCCCTTAAATCTTTGATTCGCTGATTGGCGCAGACGCAGACAACGCAAACCTTTTTTTTTTTTTATCCCTGTACCTAATTAAGCCTTATAATTTTTTTAAACTTCAAAAGAGAAGAAGTGCTCCTTTCTAAAGACAACAACTTTGCTAGTCGAGATCTTAAAAAAAAAAAAAAGAAAGAAAGAAAGAGAAAAAAAAAAAGAAAATCCTTTTTAGTAATATTATCATTTAACAAACTTTACAAGTTAGTAATTTTTTCAAAGTACTTTTAACGACGTGTAACGAAACACAAACACACCTATTTTATCCCAGACTCTCATAATTTTACGCTCCTTTCGCGTTTCCATATGATAAGGTCATAGCGTCAAGTAGAGAAAACATGTCTGGCCTGGGTGTCCATTATCTGTAAACGCCCCCCCCCCCTCCCGATTCGTCCATAGAAATATAAATCCGTATGGCGCGAATGTTTCAGATGTACGTGTACAAGTGTTCAGAAAAAAAAATCAACTCCCACTAAATACTAGAATCTACTGTAGTATGGTGTAGTAAAAAAGGGGGGCTGTGAGCCTTCTCCATAAACAAAAAACCATCGCTTTAGCTCGGGGACTTACTGATAAGGAAGGACAGGACTTGCAGGGGGTACATTCACAAGGCACATGTTATTTCCTATTACAACTTCCTCGTTTACACGAGTCCACAAAATTACTGAGAAAGCAATGAAACGGTGAAAAAAAAAAAACCTCCAAGGACACCCCTCGAATCTACAATGAATTCTTCTATTTTGTTGGTTTATCCAGTTACTTTCTAAATATGTGCTAAACCGTGAACTGCACACGCATTTTCATTTATTATTGTCTTTTCTTTAGGAGTTACGTTTAAGTTTCATTTTAACTAGATTAGTGGGACTTGTAAATATACAATTTAGTGAACTGTGTATACGTTTCTATATATGTAAAATTTTATGTTTAAATTTTATTTATTGTATCTAATTACCAAAAAGGGTTATTAATACAAGACCTAATCAAAGAACCGAAGGTATGTTTTACTTTTATTTTCTTTCTCTTACCTAGATGTAATATAAAGCAATAAATAGTTGAACATGTATGTCTATTAAAAAAATTAATTTTATGCGTGATTTTTTTTTTTTCCACGAATCGTGATGAAACCAAAAGTTTATTTTTGTAAAAGGTACAATATTGTATAATCTCGAAGAAAATAGAAATAAATAAGAATGCCAATTTTCTTTTAAAATGATAATCCGCCGCTCTTGGGAAACATGTCATATTCTGTTCTCATTCAGTATTTTAACTTTATTGTTCTAAAGTTAAAAGAAATGTTTCAAAATAGCTCCTTTTTAATAATTGCTTTACATTTTCGGAGGGGGCCCTCCGCCCTCCTCAAATACTCCCCTGGTAGTTGTTTATTAGAGCAATAGTTTTTCTAATTAAGATATCAATAGTTTTCTCTAATTAGGATATAAATATTCTTAAATATGAATGTAATGCAAACTGAATCTGTTAGAAAAATTTGTCTCCTAAAAGTAGCAAAAAAGTAGCGAAGTAGCGACTACATTTCAAAAGTAGTGTAGCTAACTACATTTGTCAAAAAGTAGTTGTAGTTAACTACATTTTTCGAAAAGTAGCAAAAGTTGTAGCGCGCTACAAAAAAAAAGTAGTTTTTCCCACCACTGTAAACAATTATGACACGAAACAGTTTCAAATGAGGAAGTAGTAACTGTAGAGAAATCAGAGGAGGACGTAAGTATACAAATATCTTCAGATTTGAACTACACTATGCCAAAAGTGAATGTCTTGACAGCAAGTGAGTCTGCGAGTAGAAAGCTAGACGAACAAAACCAGATGATGCCATTTCAGAGTTGGCGAAACTTCAAGGAGATGACGAGACACTCAAGAAATGCTTTGATTGGGCGGAAAGGCAAGAAAATTCGTATCTCATTGATAAGGGGATACTACAAAATAAGGATTATGTCTGTGGAGAAGAAATTCAGCAAGTAGTAATTCCAAAAGAAAGAAGGAATACTATTTTAAGGATGGAACATGAGATTCCATTGGCAGGACATCTGGGGAAAATAAGACTCTTCAAAGAATCAGATTTTCATTTTACTGGCCTAGTATCAGGCAAGATGTTAAATTATACTGTCAAAGTTGCAAAGAATGCCAATTGAGGAGAACCAGCACTTATCGGGATAATATTCCCATACAACCTATCATTAGGCCTGAAAATCCTTTTGAAGTCTGGAGCGTAGACTTTATAGGACCATTAGAGCCTGCATCAAGGAGAGGACATTGATATATTATTTGTGCCGTGGATTTATGTACTAAGTAGGCAGAGGCAATTCCAGTGAAAGAGATTAGTGCCAAGACAACATGTAACGTTTTAATGACGATTTTCACCCACACTGGTTTTTCAAAAGTGATATGCACCGACCAAGATACAAATTTTACTTCCAAGCAGACTCAATCATTTGAGAATATATTAGGGGTAGCGCACCGTTTTTCGACACCTGGACATCCGGAAAGTATGGGGGCAGTAGAACGATGGAATAAAACTCTTAATATGAGAATGAGATATGAATAAAAACATACAAGAGTATGGGAGAGACTGGGATATACATATCTCATGTTCGCGTATCGTGAAGTGCCACACAGCACCACGGGGCTATCACCATTTCAATTGGTTTATGGGCGGTTACCACAAGGATCATTGTCTTTATTGAAAAGTACTTGGACGGGAGAACAAACTATCCCAACGACCGTGTCCAGACCAATCACTAAATATCTTGAAGATTTAGTTGAAAATATACGTAGTGCTAATGAGATCACTTAAGAAAACACAGAGAAAGCTCAAGGAAAATGCGTTTCCACGTATAATCTCCGTGCCAGAGAAAAACAGTTTGCCGTTGGCAACAAAGTGTTGATATTACTCCCATCATCAACTCACAAACTTTTAAGCACTGGATTGGACCGGAAACAGTAATTCAAATCACCTGACCACATTCGGCAAGAGTGGAATTAGAGGATGGTAGTACTAGAGAGCTACACGTGAATAAAGTACGACCATATGTGCAGAGGGCAAATCCATTGGTGTTGTTTACAAGGTGGATGAAGTATTTGGCATAAACCATTACGCGCCTACTGATTAAACAAAGAAAGATGTCAAGGACATCCGAAAACATTTGGAGAAAACTTGAAATCATAATTTAACTGAAGAGCAAACCCAAGAGTTATTTGATGTACTGAAGAAATATATGGACATTTTTAGTTCAAAGCCAGGACATGCCAAAGTCGACGGGCATTATGTTAAAGTTACGGAGAACTGCACGCCAAAGAGGCTCAAACCGTATCGAGTACCCATCAGTTTACAAAAAGAAGTTGATCGCCAAATCGAAGAGCTAATTACAATGGACCTCACTGAACCAAGCGATAGCGAATGGGCACATCCTGTTGTTCATGTTGCCAAAAAGGATGGAAGCATTATATTGTGTATCGATTTTAGACTATTGAATAGTTTCACGGTGTCTGATTCATACCCCATGAAAATCACCCGAGATTTAATATTCAGAGTAGGACAATCTGCATTTATAACCATTATAGACTTAACGAAGGGATACTGGCAGATTCCCATGCATGAAGAATCCAAGCATTTCACCGCCTTCATAACACATTTGGGGCATTATCAATGGAAAGTCAACTTTTGGGATGAAAAACGCTGGAGGAACATTCCAGAAATCAATGGATAAAGCATTATTCATATATCATGATCATTGCTGTTCATACATTGCCGATGTACCCATTTCCTCTAACAGTTGGGAAGAACATTTAAGGCATATAATCCAAGTCTTTAAAACATTGAGGGATGTAGGACTTACAGTGAATCTTGGAAAATGCGAGTTCGGGAGAACTCTGGTAAAATTTTTGGGTCATATTGTAGGTTCCGGTTGGCATACACCGGATCCAGAGAAGATTGAACCTGTAAAGAGGATATCAAGACCTGCTACCAAGAAAGAGCTAAGAAGCTTAATTGGACTTGCAAGTTATTATAGGAGTTACATACCACAATTCGCGCAAATAATTTTGCCATTAACAAATCTAACCAAGAAGAAAGTGCCGATTAATATACCTGGGGCTCCGCTGAGGACCAAGCGTTTACTCGATTGAAAGAAGAATTGATGAAGATACCTATCTTACACACCCCAGATCTTGACAAGCCGTTTCAAATGTACAGTGATGCAGATGTTTTTTAGGTTAAATATGGACGGTTTATTTTGTCTTAATGCATTTGTTAGTGGAATTTATGTGCAATTTTAATGTGTTAAAATTGCTTGCTTTGCTGATCATGCAAAATGGTTGACGACAGTCGTTGGGGCTTGGCAACCGCCAAGCTCCAGTGACTGTCGCCGTGTAAACATGGGGCAAAAAAAAGTCTTGATTTTACCAATTAATTAGCATAATTAATATTCAATTGACATGTATTAACTAGAACACTCTAGAAAAAAACTGGCATTAAAAGATAAATTACAATTTTTTTTTTTTTATAAGAAAGATACTTAAAATTTTATCTCTGTATTGCTTTATAATAAAATGTTTCACAAATTTTTTTGGTACTTACGTATTATACCAGCAGTCCATCAAGATGAGCGATTTTTTGCCAAGATAAATGCCAGGCGCAAGAAATTATGGTACTCATAGGGGGTAACGTGGCCGCCCATTGGGTGCCCCCATAATAAAATGGCCACACCTCCGGGTAGTTATAGCAAAAAGGCTTGTGACCAGTGCCTGCCCATTAGAAAAAAGAAAGAAAAGAAATTATGGTACTTACATATTATAACGGCTGTCCGCCAAGATGAGCGGTTTTTTGACAAGATAAATGCTGGGCACATGAAATTATTAATGATTTTGAATATGATTGGCAACTCATTTGACGGAAAAATAGTTTGGTGGGAATGACCGCCGGAAAAATAAGTAAGTACCGAAATTATTAATGGTTTGGAATATGATTGGCAACACTTTGGCAGCACATTCGACAAAAAAATAGTTTGGCAGAAATGACTGTTGGGATAATACATAAATACCATTTTTTTCTATGTATTACTTTTACTGGCATTATTAAATTCATTTTTTATGTCCATTTAACAGTGGTACATATTTTTAAAAGTGTTTTTATTTTATTTATGTATTGTTCATTTAAAAAAATTAACATAATAAATTTATTTTAGTGTAGTTTTTGGATAATTTTTAAGCACTGCTTTTATTTATTTAATCGTTTTATTTAATTCATCAAATTAATTAAAATTATTAATAAATTTTCATATTATTTTTAAACAATGATATTATCATATTGAGTACTACCGTTGATCGGCAGCTAGTGAAACGTCCTTTCCTTCTGCAATGTTTGAGCAAACAATAGAAGCTCGTGCTAATGTTGGCTTCTCTTAACTCTTAATATGAGAATGAGAAATGAATAAAAACATACAAGAGTATGGGAGAGACTGGGATATACATATCTCATGTTCGCGTATCGTGAAGTGCCTCACAGCACCACGGGGCTATCACCATTTCAATTGGTTTATGGGCGGTTACTACAAGAATCATTGTCTTTATTGAAAAGTACTTGGACGGGAGAACAAACTATCCCAACGATCATGTCCAGACCAATCACTAAATATCTTGAAGATTTAGTTGAAAATATACGTAGTGCTAATGAGATCACTTACGAAAACACAGGGAAAGCTCAAGGAAAATGCGTTTCCAGGTATAATCTCCATGCGAGAGAAAAACAGTTTGCCGTTGGCAACAAAGTGTTGATATTACTCCCATCATCAACTCACAAACTTTTAAGTACTGGATTCAGGGTCAGAAGCAAAAATTTTGGGGAAAAAATAGGAAAAAAAGGAGAGAAAAAGAAAAAAAAAAGGAGCTTTTTACTGTTCTTTGGGAGATCAATCTATCTGTAAATACGTGCTAAACAAACTACATAATTAAAAATTTTAACTGTGAATCTTTTCTAAAAAAATTTTAAGAACATGTATTCATAAGTTAGAAATACTGGGTACTCTTTATTAATAAGAATGTAACCATTTGTACTATTATTGTCAAGTTCAAGAGACTTGACAATAATAGTACAAAAGACTTACTTTTTCATTCAAAAGACTTTTTATTTTATTATTGAAAAGAAACTATTAAGAACAAACTTTCTGTCAGTTATTTTTCTTTAATTGCTAACAATAAATAAATAAGTTTACATCTATTGCTACTTAGTTATGTTTTTCCAAGACACTCAGGAATTAAAAAATGAAGCTCTTGTTAAATTAATTAGAGAATTTTTAATTAATATTTAAATTCCATTAACTTGTATCTTTTTCAACATAAAATCACAAATAGTAATTGATACAGTTGTCACAAGTAAAGTCTCGTCTACAAGATTTTTCTATCAGCTTCAGCTTCTTTTAGTTCTTTTGTAATACTCTCAACTTTTTGTGTTGCTATGTCAATTGTTGTAGTAGCGATCTTCATGTTCGGAATATTTTTTACTTAATTGCATCCTGTAATTTCGTATTGCTTTCTTTAAGGTATGTTTGGACTGCTTGGAGATCTTCCTGCAGACCTTTTACTCTCTCATCAATTTTTTTTTTTCCCATTCTTTCCTTTTCTCCTTTTTACTTCGCTGGCTTCTTTTTCTTTTCATGTCTTCAGTTGCTTTATTTATCGCTTTTTCTTGCGAATAAACAGCATATGCTTTAGTCACAGCATTAAGTAGCTGCTTTGTAATTGCAATAATACTAATGGTACCATTTCTCCTAATGGTATCTTTAACTTGTCGAATTCCAATAATCGCAGCCTCTGAGAGATTATGTCATTCATAAGATAGAATGCTGCGATTTATAGAAAACCCTCTTTCAACATCAAAATTAGCATGCGACAGAGAAAGGCAATTTTTGATTATAATCGATAAATTTGAATACTTTTCTTTTCCGTTCATCTTATCAACAAGACTGAAAACTTCTTTCCAGTACCCATCAATTGGCTGTCTGTCATCATCAGAACGTTCGTTAAAGCTTTTTACAATTAGATCAACTTCGTCATCTAATCTGTAAGCTTGGTATTCCAAAACTGTTTTGTCTATAATTTCATTAGACAAATTTCACGGTGCTAAACAAACACATAAGCATTGAATGGCTCTATCATTCTGAGAGGATCTGAGAGCCGGATGCAGCTGCTCCAGATCTTTCAAAAATGAATGATTTATAGGCAAAGATTGTTTCAGTAATTTGCAAAATATTTACTAAAAATGCCTGCATGTCCATTCATGCTTCCTTTGCATCATTTTTCCCAATCTGTGACAGCGATTCTCATTACAAAATAATAATGAAAGCAACCCTTGCTCCAAGTTAAAATCCCCCCAAAAGTGTTAATTCAAACAACTGGATTTGGATTAAACCAATATTCAATATTATTTCATCAATTGTTTCCTGAATTTATATTTAAAACAAGTTTAAGCAGAGATTCCCATAGCAAAATAATAATTAAAATAAATTAAGTTTCATAAATAAATTTTTTCCCAAAAGTGTAAACTTTAACAATGGTCAAACTTAAATACACCAATATTTTTTTGCCGATCGTTACCCAATTTTAAAATTGGAAACATAGTCAGATAAAAGAAAAAACTATCTGCCCACATAATCCAAAACTATCTGCAGACTCATAATAGTTCATGATAACTAAATACATAATGCGTATATAAACATGTGTATTTGCATATGCCCACACATCTGTGCAACGTGCTTGGGCTCAGAGCTCATTCTAAGTAGAAAAAAAGGGCAGGGTGCAAAGGTTTTAAAAAAGGGCATCATTATTTTAAAAGGGCATTGTGTTTCTTAAAAAGGGCAGTACATATCCTGATTCTAATTTGCAAAAATCCCCTAAAAAATTGAGTAAACCAATGCTTTATTGATTAACGCTTTGAAGACGGGCGGTCGATTTTTCAACCAAGCAGTAGAACACCTTAAAGGACAGGCTTGGTTCATATTTCGACTAACTAATACTTTCCCCCTCTGTAATTGTTCACCTGCACTGGACCGGCAGGGAGAGATGTCAACATCCATCCATCAATTCAGTTGCACCCCAGTTCCTCAAAGGAGAATATACACGTAAAGGTAATCCCCTTGTTCAAGAAGTTCGCTTTACTTCGGGGGCGGGAAAGAGTAATCCATCAATGATAGTTGCACAAATAACAGCTTCATCTAAGAGTCAGTGAAATGGGGGAAAGCATCTTTCAGATGTTCCCATCCTTCTGAAACAGCACGGCCAAAATTTCCCCGCCGGGAAAAGGTTAATAATAATTAATTAGTAATTATTAATAAATTTATTACTAGTCTTTATTAAAAATCTGATAAAATTAATTAAGTTGATAAAGCTAAGTAATGTAAAAGAATTACATTTTAAATAACTTCGTTAATTAACTTATTAAAATAAATTATAAATAGTTAAGTTAATAAGAATATTTCTTTAAAAGATTTTTAAGGTTTTTTACTTTTTATAATAAAAATAATCACTCAAGTATACCTAAGACAAGAAAATGCTTAATTAAGTAAGCATTTTGCATAAGAAGCACATTTTAATAAACTATTTATTGGATCACCTTGTTAAGAATCATCAATAAAAGTTTAACTAAATTAAAAAACACTTAATAAAGTTAAGTTGTTCTAAACCTAAATTTTCATTTTTATTAATTTTTTTCAGTTTTCAAGTTATTACATTTCTAAAAATAATTCATTCAATTTTTCATCATTCACTTGTCTTTGTAAGAATTTATCGAATAATACAAACAATTAAAATAGAGTTAATGAATGAAATTAGTAATAACACTTCTGTTCAAAATTACCATATAATGGTATAATATCTATTCCAGTCCTCTAAACTTCGCGGGCAAAAGAGAATGTCTAATTTTTAATCATCGGCGGCGCGGCAGTCCGCTGACCTCGCCTAGAATGAGCTCTGCTTGGGTTATAGTGACTTAAAAAAGATTTTAGGTAACTATCCATTTAAAAAAAAAAAACATGGAATTACTGGAAAACTATCTGCAAGACCTTTGAATGTATGCGCGTCCGGCGTGCGTCTACATTATCTGACTATGATTGGAAGAATTTTAAACGGCGTTTCTTCGTTAAAGAAGGGCGGGGAAATAACTCCCAGCTAACTCAAATAGTTTCGGATCTACGTTTGAGCCCTGTAAAGCTGTTTTTTTCACCACCACGGTTTCCGCCAACGCCGCATATACGCGCGTTTCTGCTCTTACATTATCCCTATGGAAGCTGGACTTCTTCACGCGAGTGATATTTATGATTGGCCGTACTATCGGCACCATCAATCTGAAAGAAAGAAAAAAAAAAAATCAAAGAAAGAGAACTGTGGGAAAGCGAGAGGGGAAAAGGAATAAAAGGCTGAAAATAGGAGGGGAAACTGTATTTAAAGAAAAAAATAGGAAAAAGGAGCCAACTGAAAAAAAAAGGAAAAACAGGAAAAAAAGGAGCACTGCGGTCCTTGACTGGATTGGACCGGAAACAGTAATTCAAATCACCTGACCACATTCGGCAAGAGTGGAATTAGAGGATGGTAGTACTAGAGAGCTACACGTGAATAAAGTACGACCATATGTGCAGAGGGTAAATCACATTGGTGTTGTTTACGAGGTGGATGAAAAATTTGGCATAATCCATTACGTGCCTACTGATTAAACAAAAAAAGATGTCGAGGACATCTGAAAACATTTGGAGAAAACTAGAAATCTGACATCTGAAAACATTTGGAGAAACTGAAGAACAAACCCAAGAGTTATTTGATGTACTTAAGAAATATATGGGCATTTTTAGTTCAAAGCCAGGACATGCCAAAGTCGACGGGCATTATGTTAAAGTCACGGAGAACTGCACGCCAAAGAGACTCATACCGTATCGAGTACCCATCAGTTTACAAAAAGAAGTTGATCGCCAAATCGAAGAGCTAATTACAATGGACCTCACTGAACCAAGCGATAGCGAATGGGCACATCCTGTTGTTTGTGTTGCCAAAAATGATGGAAGCATTATGTTGTGTATCGATTTTAGACTATTGAATAGTTTCACGGTGTCTAATTCATACCCCATGAAAATCACCAGGGATTTAATATTCAGAGTAGGACAATCTGCATTTATAACCATTATAGACTTAACGAAGGGATACTGGCAGATTCCCATGCATGAAGAATCCAAGCATTTCACCGCCTTCATAACACATTCGGGGCATTATCAATGGAAAGTCTTAACTTTTGGGATGAAAAACGCTGGAGGAACATTCCAGAAATCTATGGATAAAGCATTATTTGTACATCATGATTATTGCTGTTCATACATTGCCGATGTACCCATTTCCTCTAACAGTTGGGAAGAACATTTAAGGCATATAATCCAAGTCTTTAAAACATTGAGGGATGTAGGACTTACAGTGAATCTTGGAAAATGCGAGTTCGGGAGAACTCTGGTAAAATTTTTGGGTCATATTGTAGGTTCCGGTTGGCATACACCGGATCCAGAGAAGATTGAACCTGTAAAGAGAATATCAAGACCTGCTACCAAGAAAGAGCTAAGAAGCTTAATCGGACTTGCAAGTTATTATAGGAGTTACATACCACAATTCGTGCAAATAATTTTGCCATTAACAAATCTAACCAAGAAGAAAGTGCCGATTAATATACCTTGGGGCTTTTGCTGAGGACCAAGCGTTTACTCGATTGAAAGAAGAATTGATGAAGATACCTATCTTACACACCCCAGATCTTAACAAGCCGTTTCAAATGTACAGTGATGCAGATGTTTTTTAGGTTAAATATGGACGGTTTATTTTGTCTTAATGCATTTGTTAGTGGAATTTATGTGCAATTTTAATGTGCTAAAATTGCTTGCTTTGCTGATCATGCAAAATGGTTGGCGACAGTCGCTGGGGCTTGGCAACCGCCAAGCTCCAGTGACTATCGCCATGTAAACATGGGACAAAAAAAAGTCTTGATTTTACCAATTAATTAACATAATTAATATTCAATTGACATGTATTAACTAGAACACTCAAGAAAAAAAACTGGCATTAAAAGATAAATTACAATTTTTTTTTTATAAGAAAGATGCTTAAAATTTTATCTGTGTATTGCTTTATAGTAAAATGTTTCACAAATTTTTTTGGTACTTACGTATTATACCAGCAGTCCATCAAGATGAGCGATTTTTTGCCAAGATAAATGCCAGGCGCAAGAAATTATGGTACTCATAGGGGGTAACGTGGCCGCCCACTGGGTGCCCCCATAATAAAATGGCCACATCTCCGGGTAGTTATGGCAAAAAGGCTTGTGGCCAGTGCTTGCCCATTAGAAAAAATCTGATGTGTCCAACACATGACTTCCTTGCACGGTCCATTAGATCAAAAAATATTTTCGAAGTACTTCCTCTAAATTTATTTGTTTGAAAGAGATAAAATATCAATAATAGTAAGTTTTAGCGATTTCTAGCCAAATATTTCGATATCGCCAAGCTGAGTTCAATTTGAAAGATTTTCCTTCTGACACTTTATTTGGCGATATTTCTCCATGGTCAGGTAAGCTCCCTTTGTAGTTTCTTCCTGTTCTTCGTATCATCGTCGTCTTTATTGACTTTGAATGTTAAAAGATTTTTTCTAAGGATTATCAGAGCTGGTGAGGTGGAAGTCAGTAAAATTTTATAAATCACAAAAATATTCCTCGATATAACCAAGTTTTACTAGTTAAAAGCGAGTTATACTCCCATAAACTTAACCATTGTACCAGCCAAGTATTTCCGATTTCCCTCATTCAATCTGGGTTCTTCTTAAATAAGGAGTCGTTAGATTTATTTAAAAAGGGCGCCAAATATTAGCTTGTCCATAGGGCGCCAGCTACTTAGAGCCGGCCTTCAACCCTAATTACCACGACCATTAAAGTGTTATTAGTGGTATTTCAGTTCATTCTTAATATTTGCTTTATAAATGGGTCTATTGATTAATGAATTTTTAGCATCTATAATGTTTGGGGCCCCCAAAAAAATGTTTTGCAACCGGGCCACTTCAAACAGAAGGACGGCCCTGTGTATAGTGCATATTGTCTTGGGGCCTTGTGCACTAGTGGTGGGTAAAGTCGGTCCTTTTGAGGATCCGGTCCGTAGGGATCCGCTCCTCTGAAGGACCGACTCCTTCGGACCCGGTCCTTTTGGATCCGCTCCAAGGAAAAGGAACGGGTCCGGACCCGTTCCTTTCGGTCCGAAATCGGAACCGGTCCGGACCGAGAGGAACGACTTCGGATCCATTTGGCAGAAAGAAGTGGATCCGGACAGAGATGACCGAGAGGAACGACTCCGGATCCATTTGGCAGAAAGGAGTGGATCCGATCAGAGATGACTGAAAATAGATTCCAGAGATAACAGAAATAAGGAATAAGGCAGAAAAAAGCGAACGGTAAAAACGCCCATATTATTAACTTTTACTAAATACCGGACATAAACATTCTTTGTTTGTAATGTACACGAGAAAGGTAATTGGATCTTCCAAATGTCCAAATTTCTTTTGTTTTGGAGTAAAGGGTAAATTTTCAGTTCAGCAAGTCTGAGTGGTAAACCTCTGAGAAAGCTATTGCTATTAGGTTTTTCCATGAAGCTCGGGAGGAGAAACATCGGCTTGTTATCCAACTTGGACCAACTACACAATATGAGAATTGCCGACGAAACTGTGGCTACCATTGATGGCGCCATCTATTGACGGCAGAGAAAAACAACATCGCGCGCTCGCTTTCCGATTTAAAGCTTCTCTAATTGGGATTTATTCATTTATGCTGAAATTTCATGAAGTATACACTAAAATTTAAATAAATAAATACGATAATTAATATGCATATATAATAATTTTGTTTCTATATTACTTAGTTACAACGATGTAACATCAGTTTGATAATTTAATAAATTAATTAATAATTTAAATAAATTCTCTTTAAAACTGCATACGAACGATATAATAGATCAGTTTTTGACAAATATTTTTGGTAGCAATTAGCTAAAAATTAAAAAATATTTCCTGCCTTCTTTCAGGCTATAAATTCCTCTTATATACCCACTCATTCCACATTATATTTTATTTATTTATTATTTATTTTTTTTTTGTCTTTAGTCTTAAAGTTGGTTAGTTAAACCAAAAAAAACAAATATGGAAAGAGAAAAACATTTAACGCCGTTTTTCAGCACCACCAGAGCCTGATTATAACCAACAAGGGCCCCAGGAATTGATGAATTTGGGGGGGGGGGCATCTATGAAATTTGTTTATTTTTCATAAAATTTTGATATAAAGAAGGATGTTTCAGAACAAGATTTGAAATTGGGGGCCCCTGGGCAAAGTCCCGATTTGCCCGTGCGATAATAAGGACCTGAGTACCACAAAAAATTACATAAAAATCAATGTCTTTTCAGTATCAGTATCATTTTTCAGTACTACAAAAAATTTCATAAAAAAGCATAAAGGAAAAAAATTATTAATTCAATAAATACACGCATATTCAGTGATTGACTCTTTGTTTTGCAAGCTTTCACATATCAGAAAAAATCTATTATTTCATTAATTTTGAAAAATTTTGTATTTAAAAAAAAAAAAAACAGACTTTGAATTGAAAATATTTGTTTTTGTATAAGTTTTGCAGACTTATGCCAAAAATATCTATTCTGTATTGGTTTTGAAAATTTTTGTGTTTAAAAAGAAAATTCTATATATTTATCAATTTCGCTGCCATTTGTGTATTTCTTATATAATATAAAATCCCCTCCCCCATCCTAATTAAATTAATAAACAGAAAAATATTATTCATAAAACTGTTCTTATTTTTTTAAAAATGGACAATTTCAAAGTGTTATACTGCTGTTTCAATTCGATTATTGGGCCGTATTTTAAAGTGTTCACATTAGCATTATACTACTACTAACATGTACAAAAGGTTTTCTATTTACATAGTGTTACTTTTTATGTTATACATTTATAAGGGGCCATATTAAAGAAATATTATGGTGATGCTGTTTGGAGCTTTAAATAACGTTGGATTTTTCTTCCCGAGCGATACATTTCTTTTCCTGGCTTCTGGATATCCACTGTTACATCCAGGTGCAAAGCAGTGACTCGCTCGACCATATTCTATCAAAATAATTTATTTTATTAAAAAAATATAGCTCGTTCACAATCAAAACAACGCTAAATCCGTATTCAAGCGGTGCGCTGCGCCCCCTGCCGGTGAAAATGGATCCTGGTCCGTTTTCCCGCCTGATCGCCCATTCCCGATGATTCTCCTTTAGAGCTTCATGAGCTTCATGGGTTTTTCTAAGCATATAACACATGAGCCATAGGAAAAGCGTCGGAGTGAGGGAACAAGGGGTCACGTGTCCCCCCAACTTCGTCTCAAAAAATTTGTTAAATAAACATTTGTTTGAAAATTAAAAAAAAAAAAACTTTTATTTTATTGATTAGTAGGTATTGCTATAAGCGTATAATACATATGAATCATAGCTCTATAGTCAGGGGGGGCACAAGGGGCAAGTGCCCCCAACTTAATTTCAAAATCTTTTAAACAAACATTTGTTTCAAAATTTAAAACTCCCTATTCTGATCTTAAATTAAATATGTGCCAACCCCCCCCCCCCGCCCATCAAATCTTCATGTGTTCCTGCAAAATTTCAGTAGGTCTGGGAGCAGTGATAAGCCTTCCGCCTTCCTTAAAAGACTCTTGTTATTAGGTTTTCCTAAGAAAGTAATACATTTGAACCATTGGCGTATATCGGGGGGGGGGCAACGTGTCCCCCTTCCCCCCCCACCAACTTCGTCTCAAAATTTTTTCATTTTTAAATTTTGTTTGACGGGTCTTTTAATCGTTCCACTTAAAATGCAAAAAGAAACTTCAGTCTGCGTCTTTACAAAATATTTAAATAAAATTGTCTACTGCCAAGGTTGTTTAATTTAAACGTTACTTTTTTAAGCACTTGGTAAACATTTCTCATTTCCAATCTGTTGTACTGGTTTTAAGTACTTCTTGGATAATAGGGTTTCTTTAAAACTTTTATTTATTTATTCATTTATTTTAATTTTTTAATGAACTACAAAATATTTTATGCAAAAAGGATTTTATTTGGTGACTAAAAGTGAACAATGTTTTTCCTTTTCATAATTAAGTAAGTCTCATATGTTTGCATTAAGTTATATTAATTGTTATAATAGATTTATTGTTATCCCTTTTTTCTTATCGTCTTTTAATCATATATAAAGTTCAATGTTTGATAATTTACCTTTATAATTTGTATATCGCATTTCTCGCGTATTTCAGCATGTTTTTAAAAGCTTGCTATGAAAAAGTTTAATAGTTTTATAATGAGGAGAAAGCTTTTTTTATGTAAGTTTATCTTACAAAGCTTTAAAAGCATTTCTTAATCGAAACCGTTTACGTCATAGCATAATTACTTTTTACTGATTTCATGACAATTTGGTAAACGGTTGTAAGTCTAGGGTTCTGGCTACCGCGCGGCTGTTTTCTCCGTGCGTAACGTGAATACGCGGTAAAACCCCTCAAAAAGTCCTCCATCCAAGGCATCCCTTAATAACATCTGCCTTAACTACAAAATCAAAATAACTTTCATGATAATTGACACTTTTAGTAAAGAGTTTTTAGTATTAAATAAAAATTATTATTATTTCCAATCCTATTATAGAGGTTGTCCTATAAACACTGACCTAGGGATTTCTTCTTTAAGTATTGATCACAGACAGAATAAATAACAAAGTTACTTTATGGTATCGAATAAAATTTTCAGAACTTATATGTAAATACATACCAAATTTATTTTTATACAGCCCTCTTACAAAAATTCCCAATAAGTGAAATGCCTCACCACGCATTAATGAGGCGATGTACAAATTTCAGCCTTTCTCATAAAAAGGCTTAGAGGTATGTTTTATCAAATTTGGTGAGGGGCAATACACCATGCAATGTCAATAATAATAAAAGTATTATTATTAAAACTATTCGATTAAACTGTTAATTTTAATGACAGTTATTTATAACCAATATTTGGCATGTTAAGAAATGAGTTTTAAATAATTTTAGACCAGTTTCCTTTAAACAGGTTCCCTTAAAACCAGCTTCCTTTTTATAGCATTTAGAAATGAAAAAATTTTTTAAAACATTACATATTACACTAACATTTGATTTAAAGAATTTTTTTAAGAAGTTATTTCTGATTGACTAACTTAATTCTGGAAAATATATATTATGAATATATTTGCATCTTTAAAGTAACAGTAGCAATGTTTAAATGTCATGAAAAACTGACCAGGGATAAAACTGAACTAAAAAAAATTATCTCTACTTATTTTTAAGTTTATAAATACTTTAAAATCTAAACTAGTTATAATCCAGTAGTACGTATTATTTTATTATGAAATAAAATTTAATTCACTTGTGATTGATCTGCGTAACTAAAGATTTTTTTTACAGAAAAAGGAGTGCGCACAGTGCGAAAGGGGGGAGGGGTGTAGACGCACGAAATATAAACTTGCGCTTTCATCAGTGGCGTAGCCAGGATTTTATTTCGGGGTGGGCTGGGTATCAAATTTATAGCTAAAGTTTCAATTGTAAGCTAAGTAAAGGGTCCCATTTCGGGGGGAGGGGTAGCAGCCCCTCAGCCCCCCCCCTCTGGCTACGCTCCTGGCTTTCATATTCATGAAAAACTAAAATTAAGGGTGAGGGTTGATGAATATTTTGAGGGGGATGCATTCGACGTGATTTTATCTTTCAGTTTTCTTTTCTTTTTTTTTTTTCTTTTCTTTTTTTTTTTGCTAATATTAACATTTTTTATTTGATATCCATTGTTACCAAAAGTAAATTTGATTGAGTACTCTATCTTAAACTATTTTAACAACTGCCCTCTAAAGTTTTGGGGACCATGGCCTATTTTTCCAAGTGGCGTTTTTCAGCTCACCTTATAGATATAATCTTTATGTAAAAAATGAAAAATATATGGACTGTATGTTA
Organism: Cheiracanthium punctorium; assembly: GCA_038373885.1. Taxonomy (NCBI): domain Eukaryota; kingdom Metazoa; phylum Arthropoda; class Arachnida; order Araneae; family Cheiracanthiidae; genus Cheiracanthium; species Cheiracanthium punctorium. The sequence continues at coordinate 36,534 of JAWZYV010014472.1, read as the reverse complement.
AAAATTTTTCGGCAAGGGTGGTGGTGGTAAGAAAAGCGTATTAACACCCCCCCCCCCCCTCAGAACAATATTTTTATAGCATTTAGACCAATGCATTCTTTGATTACGCCTGACGTAACTGAAACGATTCATTATACAACTGGTCGACTAAAATGGGGGAGTGAAAAGCAATTAGAGGGGCTAGCCGTCTCCCAACTTCCTGCGTACCCTAACTTGCAAGTACGATAGTGCCGCCATCATTGACCACTGCAAAAAAGACGACAGTTTTAAACGATGGGGTGCTTCCCCAATGAGAGGGCATTGAGGTCACTTTTCGGACGTCACCACATGGCGAAATTGTCCCTTTTCTTCGTTTGCCGTGAAGGCGCGAAGGGTGTCGTTTTCCCTAAAATCTTACCAGGCACAGCTCCATGACTAGGCATTTTTGTGTTCTTTTCTTTCTCATTTACTTACGAGTTGGGCTCATAAGATGGAGAAGATTGCTTTTATTAGATCGGATTGGAACGTGGCGGTGGTTTATTAGTTTTAAATGATTTTTTGTTTAAATTAGAAAAAAAAACATCTAACTAAGGAATTCCTCTAATTTAAAATTAGTTTACTTAATTTGGTGAAAATTCTGAAGATAGATCGTTTAAAATCGCCTTAATAACTGCATTATTTTTGTATGAAAAATTGAAGTATATCGCCGTATTCTTGTTATTAAAAATTTTCATTTCATTTCATTTATTTCATAAAAGAAATGCACACTACAGATTAAAATCCATTTTCAGTGATGCATAAAAGGACAAATTACATAAGACAAAATTAAAAAAGATAAAATACAGAGATAAAATAAATACCAGTCATGACTGCAAAAGTTCAAAACACTTAAGTCTAAAGACTTTAAAAGACATGTTAAAAATATCCAAATCCAAAGAAAACTTATTATAAATTTTATAAAATTTATATAACGAAAAGTATATGTAATTATATTTTATAATTGGATCCACAAATAAATGGCTATTACGAAGAGACCTGTTCGGTACATTTACACAAATACTTTGAAGAATATTACTGGAGTCTACCCTATTATTGACAACTTTATAAAAAAATAATAAACAAAAGAGATCACGACGAGAACTTAAACTAGGAGGACCAAAAACACTTCTCAAGTAAGATGAAGAAATTTTCGGAATGTAAATAGGATTACTTTTGTAATATGAATAACGAGTAAACTGAGTCTGCACCCGCTCAAGAATTTTCATTTCATTTTTATAATACGGATCCCAAACAAGACTACAATATTCAAGATTAGAGCGTATCAAACTAAAGTATAAGATTTTTAATGCATGAAGGTTAGAAAAGTTTTGCACTTAAGAAAACCAAGTTTTTTGTAAGCTTTAGAGATAATGCTATTGATATGGCGTTTTTTTTAATAAATTGAGGGATATATATATATATATATATATATAACTAACAAGTAAAACACAAAACATACTACAAATAAGACATATCTCGCATAAAAGTAACAGCTATTATCAAGAATTAGAAACCAGATTTTGAAACCAAATAAAGTGCAAGAATTATTGTGATAGTATAATGGAACGGAAATTATAACCACTGTCACCATCTTCAGGGACCACAAACAGTGGATTATAATTTACAGTAAACCAAATAGTAGGGTTTCGGTTGTGTGGCATATCAGAAGAGATATTAGCTCCACACATCTGGGCCCTACCCTACTATATAAAGGAAAGAAGAAATCAAAAAGATAACAAAAATTAGAAAGATAATTTTACATACCATACCTTGAGCACATGGAAATTTATTTTGAACAGTTGATATGTGTTGCCAATGCTAAGAATTGTAAAAAGTGAAAAATGGTGTTGCCACTAAATAAATGTGTAAAAGTGGAAAGAAGAAAGTTTAGGAGTTGCCAAATACTAATAGGTAATATTATTAAATTTTAAGAATATCCAGGTATATTAATATAATAAATATATATTGAATAATAATAAATTTAAAAGATTGAATAAAATAAATATTATAGCAAAATTAAATATAACATATTGTTTAAAAAATATAATGATTATTATTATTGACTAAGTATGTATAATAAGTTATTGTATGACAGAAGATTAATCTAGTAAATAAGAAAAAAATAATGTTTAGAACAAAATAATCACAATATAGGAACCCCGTTTTTTTTTTTTTTTTTTTTTTTTTTTTTTTTTTTTTTTTTAAATTCCTCCAGATATATATATGCATGCATAAACACATCCAAATTGTTTTTAAACATATTACTTTTTTTTTTTTTTATAAGAGAAAAACTTCCTCCGCCCAACCCAACCATCCAATTACAACCTTAAAACCACAACCCCACCCAACCTCCAGTAAATTAACAAAGACATTAGACACATCATTTTCAAGAATTGTATATAATGGATTTTATGAACTTAGTGGGATAGTTGTATTGTCTAGCTGACAGAAATAGAGATTTAAAATTGGAGACTTTGAAATCATCAGAACATAGAAACTTGATTCTACAGCAGTGATTATAGATGATATTGCGAAATACAGATTTATGTAAGCAGGAGGAAAAATGAGTAAAGCTATTTACTTTAAAGCTAAAATCTTTACGCTTATCTTATATATTGAAACTAAGGCTATTTCTAGGAGTGATGGAGATACTTAGATCTAGAAAACTAACAGAATTGTTAAGCATATCATTTTTAATTAATTCCAGAGCAGATGGATATTTTATGGGGAAGATAATGTTATTATTATTAGTAGTGTTTACAAGTAAGATATCGTCTATATATCGTTTAAGAATGATGTGTGTATTAGTATATTCTTTTTCATAGTAATATAAGTAAAGATCTGCAAGGTAGCTAGATGCTGAACCACCTTGTGGTATACCATGATTTTGTAGATATATTTTATTGTTATGTAGAATAAAATTATTATAGATAATAAATTTAGATAGACAACTGAAATATGTTACATCAACATGGGAAGGGAGCTGAATATTGTTAACACAAGTTTCAAATAATTCATTAATTACATTGTAAAGGTCGTCAAGAGGAATATTGTTGAATAGATCTTTAAAATCTTAGGTGTATAAAGAGGTAATATTACTAATAGTACATATTGTATTGCGTAGATCATAACTATTTCCTATAGAGATAGAGTAATCATTACGTTTTATATAATACTCATGCATAACAGACAGTATCTTTAATAGAAGTTTACTTGCTACATTGCAAGCAGGGAGTAATAGGGGAGGAGATAAAGCGAAACGTTGGAGAAACGTCAACTCTGCCGCGCATAAAAAGGAGGCGCAACGATCGACCTCCTCCCGTGTTTAGCATTACTCCCTATGAGCCAATAAGCCAATTATGCATTTTATAAAAAAGAAAACATATTTTAACGTAAAACATGAAACAGAAATAACTCTACTTGAGTACTTTTATTAATAAAACACAGTTTTGTATTTTTTCCGAACCTTTTTCGAAGCGAATTTAAGAAACAAGTTATTCATCGACAACCGAAACTTACCGATGGCGGCTTCCACCGAAGCAGACGACAGGGAGGAAGAATTTACCAGGGACAGGGAGGGAAACTTACCGACGGCCTCCTTTTTTATGATGCCGCAGTGGACAAACATTTTTACGGCATGAAAATATGGGCCTTCCGTTCTCATGACGTTTCGCTCCGCCGCCAAATAGGGATGAATATAGTCAACAGGGAGTATTATGAAATGGGTGATGATCTCTTTGAATTCTGTTTCTTACTCGCAAATGAAAACAATATATATTGATGCTCATATATGGTTTTTATATTCTCCCCCCCCCCGTATTTTATATAAATAAATCAACAATCGAAATTAGTGTTGCTATTTTTCATGCTGAATTTCAGTGTGGTAATTACGGCATGAAAATTTTGTCTAGGTATTTTATTTGTTCAGGCCCAGGCCTAGGGGCCCAACATTTGGGGGTCTAAAAAAACTAAAAACACAATTCAAGTTTTCTTAAGTTTTTTGTTTTTTTTTAGATGGCATATTTTTATATATCCTTTCAAATTTTTTCAAACAAATTGCTAATCTACTTGATGACTAAATGGCATTTATAACCAAAGGGGTTGAAAAAAGTTGTAAATTCTTAGTTATTTATGTACAGCTTGAATTTGTTCATTAAATTCATAATGAAAAATAATAGATGATTGTCATTTTGGGAGAAGGAAAAAAAAAAGCCAAAACTAGGGCATTTACAGTAATTGACTTTTGAAAATTTCATGCTACCTACATCAGTGTTTGGGGGACCACAGTCAAGTTGTGCCTATAGTCAAGAATTTTTTTAATTGAGCCCTGGATTTGTTGTTAATTATAGTTGATCTGGAAGAAATTTTGGTATTATAAGGTAAGTTCTTTTAAAGTAGCACTTGAAAGAAATAATAAATGTATAAAATGGAGGTTTCGTTTAATTGTTTACGATGCCTTTGATGGTGAACAATTCTTTTGTAGTTAAGTTTTATTTTTCAAACATATTCATATTTTAGAAGCCAAGATATGGTAATTTTTAGTTATTATTTTTTTATGTTCAAACTATAATAACTTTAGAAAAATAAGCACATCACCAACACGAACAGCGAGCGACAAAGCAACAAGAGGAAGAGTTGGAATGTGGAAAGGCGGGAGAACTGAAACCGGTTGGGGAAGGGGTAGGAGGAAGCAGACGACAGACAGGGAGGATTTCTATTGCAGCGCCATCTTTTTCAGCCGAAAATTGTTGACGGAAATCCCTGGCTGCTGCCATACAACGTTTATCTCCTCCCCCCTATTACTCCCTGATTGCAAGTATTGAGGCACGCTAAATACTAGGAGAGTGATGACAACGACAAGTCATCCCCTCATTGGTCAGGCAGCTACTTTTACCGCTCCAGGCAGTGTCCAGATTTCTCCCCATTGAAAAAGCACTGCGTTTTGAAATGGTCTTGGTATAAAACGCTTTTTCTGACGAATAAATAATTGCATTAATTTTCTGTTTCGATTCTTCATTTTAAAATGTCTGACGATTTGTGGCGAATAAATTTCAAAGAAGAGATTTTCCTAAGTAATTTGTAAATAACAAACTTTTGTGATAGTTTCGTTTGTGAATGCCTCTTTTCTCTCTTAAAATACACCTTTCTTCTACTTGTTTTGTTACGAACACATTATAATTGGTGTTCCAACTTTGTGAAACTTAAAAAAAATTATATACAACAGAAATTATATCATAGGGTTGCGTATAATGATAATATTTACTGTTTAAACTTCATAAAATGAAAATGTCATGTTTGGCGATATTTTTCTTGACATTGGCCTAGAATTATACTCGCCAATTCACGGCTGTCTGTTTGCAAGTGAAAAGAATCTAATGTATAATGGCATTCATTCTCTCTCCATCCTTTTGTGTGTGTGTTCGTGTGGGTCTTAAACGCTTTTATAATTTTGTATGAAATTAAAAAATATAACTGAATAACATGTGTTAATTTTTGTTGATTTATACTAGGTGTCATTTAATATCTCAAAGTTGAAGCTTTCTTTTAAGAGTTTAACTAATATCTGAATTATTCGTACACTTTCATTTTTAAATAAGTGATTTTACACTATTGATCATATACAATAAATAGGAAAGTCACGTAAAAAAACCAGAATTTTATAGTATCGATAAAAATTTTCAGGAGATTAAATAAAAAAAAAAAATAAATAATTGAATTTTTATACGGACACCGTACAAAAAATTTCCAATTAGTAAAATGTGGCCGATGCATTGTAAGTGGATAAAACATTGAACATATTGGTATATGGCTGGAATATGAATAATGGTCTGGAGTTTGGGGGGGGGGTTACCCTGTTGTCATGAAATCCAACTTTTTGAAATCCATTAAAAAAGTCTTCCCCCTAAGGCATTTCTCCCTTTCGTCAAATAGATCTAGTGTGCTTTGTGTAAACAAAATAACATATTTATAAATTGCTTTATTTATTTTTTTTTCATCATTTGTACTTAAGGCTTTAAATTAGTAATAGTACTAAATATCTAATATTGATTTATTTTCTCTAATATATTTTAAGCAATGGCACTGTTTTTTTAGTGTTAGAATGCTTTAACAGGAAATTTGAATAGCAGTATTATTTTTATTTCCATAAAAGATTTTAGGCTGTCTTCAGACATCCTAAATTTATTGCTTAACATACAGACAACAGTGCAACTAAAATAAATTTTTAATTTTTAAAGTGTTTTTATAAAAAGTCTTAATATTATAAATGTTATATACAGTTAAAAAATCTAAATATCTTTCAACAGCCTAAATAAGGTTTTATAACTGAATTAATTGCGTCAAAGTGATAGTACTTGTTTTCCTAAAAACTGCATTTTCTATAAAATTTTATATTAAAACATAAATATATTGAATGTTATTCGTAATCCAAAATCATAAGTTTCATCGAAAATATTGCATGGAAAATTATCTCTTATTGAAAGAAATTAGTAAAATATTTCTATTTCAAAAAATTTCAGCATTAAAAAATATACACGATTACAGTTTGAAATATTATTTTTTTAAAATATCTTTATTCTTCATCTTCAAGTACCTTATAGATTAAACGCTATCGCTTCGATAGCATCTCAATCTACTGCACGATATAAAAAAAAAAAAAAAAAAAAAAAAAAAAAAAAAAAAACGCCACATGGGCGAGTACCGCTGAAGTGCAGCCATTTATCGGTAACCCTAAACCTGGTAAAAATCTCAAGCTCGCGCACTCTCAGTGACTGGTTTTTCAACCATTGTCGCCACTCTCCTAGTATATAGGCACGCTACTAGTATTGAGGCACGCTACAGCTGATGATCAGCTGTTCGCCCCCCCCCCCTCTGGCTCTTTGTTAATCTCTCTCCGCTCCCGAAGGATATAAATACTAACTCATTGCTTTTGACTGTCTCTATGAATATGCCTATTAACACGCACATTTTAACTAACAGGCTAAAAAATAAATTCTATTACATTAAAAGAAAAGGTAGAAAGATTCAAGGGCGGATCCAGAAACTTTTTTCGGAGGGGGCGCAAATCCCGAATACTCATTTTATCTAGTGTAAAGCCCACTTAATATTGGTGAAAGCCTCATTTATCTAGTGTAAATATATTTTTCTCGGAGGGGGCGCGCGCCCCCTGCGCCCTCTCCCTGGATCCGCCTTTGAAAGATATGTTGGCAATGTGAAAAAGAAATCTAAATTTCTGTTAGCAAAAGTTTAAAATACTTAAATAGGTATTGAAAAAGCCAAACATTTTAACACTAAATCTAAACCGTGTTTACTCGCGTAATAATAGTCGCCCTCACTAGTCGAATGCCCGTTTTGAAGCAGGAGAAATCGTCAAAATATTTTCCCCGCTCGAAAGTCGCTGTCACGTATTTGACCCCTTCATTTATGTTTATACAAATATTACTATAAAAAGATAAGTGTCTCTTTTTTTGTGTGCTAATGACGTGACGAAAAGATTATTTAATACGCGGCAGATAATGTGGACACATTTGTTAATTTAGTAATTTTATTATAATACCAGTAATGTGTTCTATCATTCGAGAATATTATGATTAGATTAATTAGATTTCACCGCATAATTGTTGCATCTAGCCTTTCACCATGAATAATTGGCAAAAAAGTGCGACTATTATGCGAGTAAACACGGTAATTTCATTTAATAATTATCACTCTCGGAGTTTGACCGTAATTTGACGGGAGTTTGAAAGTAATTTTATTTTATAGTAAATATGTCATTTTTAGATTTTTAAATATTAATATGCATTAACTTAACACTAAATATACAAATAAAAAGAACATTAATACGTTATTCTTTGTTTTAAATCTTTTCAAATTTCTTTTTTCAACAATGTCAATCAGCTTAAATACATTTTCTCAAATTAATTATTATTATTATTGAAAAGCAAGGAATAAAATTCCCTTCCCAAATTCCTTTTACTTTTTTCCGATAAATACATTGCCTCAAATTATCACTGTCTTTAGCAGTGGCGTAGCCAGAAAATTTTCATGGGGGGGTAACGACTACTGCAACTCATCAGTGTTGGGCAAAATTCACCGAAAATGTTTTTTCGATACGAAGCATAAAATACATTGATTCAAACACTAAAATACAAAATACTTCTTGAATTAAAAAATATGCAAAATACATACAAATAGAAGTACAATTTTTAAAGCATTTTAATTGAGAAGCTAAATTTTCCATCAAAGATCTCAGTTTATTTTACTTAAATATAGTTTAACAAGAATAACAAAAGCAATTCCAATAGTTGTGTTAAGGAAGAAACAGGGCCGTACCCAGAAAAAAATTTCGGGGTGGGGGGGACCAAAAGGTGAAAAAGGCTCAATTTTTCACTAAAAGGCTTCATTATGATTGTTTTGTTGACAAAATTTTAAATTTCGGGGGGGGCAGACCCCCTGGTCCCGCCTCCTGGGTACGGCCTTTGGAAGAGGTGCTGTTTTTTTTTTTTTTTTTTTTTTTTTAAACGTTGCCTTTCAAAATTTTACTTTTATAGCGCTAACATCCGAAACCGACCATTTCTGAGAAATTGCATTAATACTGAAAACGCAATGAAAAATATGCAATTTCAGAATGTGAACAATGAATAGTCGTTTGTTTCAAAATCGTTTATAAAAACTTTAATTTCCAAAAGTCTCAGTGCCTAAAATAAACCTCTACATATAATATTTATTACTTATTGATTTCAGTTGTACGTTTGAATATAAATACTCAGCTAAATCACGGCATAAAAAAAATTCAAGTTTTGTCTTTTCAGTGAGTTTTAGAATTTATCGTAAATTTTAATATTTTGCATATTATCTAAGTTTTCAGCTTTCAAAACTGACACTGCTCCTTAACATTTTCATTTCCATCTACAGACAAAATTTGGAAACATTTTAACTAAGATTTGCGCAAAAGGTTTCAAAATCATCTAGAATGGAAATTTGATTCACCCCATTCATTACGGGAAGCTGTCGCTCTAATGGTCTGAAATTTGGTGTGTTTCACTCCATATGTAACGCGAATGCCCCCTTAAAAAGTTATTACCCCTTAAAAAGTTCCTCACCCAAGGCATCCCCCCTAGGGCTGACAGCCTTCGTGTATCTTTGTCTCTTAATCACAATAAGCAAGAATCCATTATACTACTGCAGAAATACTGGCAGCCTTATTTTTCTAGCTCAACACATTTCGAAAATCCCCTTAAAGAATCTAATAAATACTACCAAAAAATATTTTTACTACTTTTGGTTTCATATACAGTGGGAATTTAGAAACATTCCTAGACAAATATACTGTTTGTGTTTTAAACAGGAGTATAAAAGGCTTTTCTTTCCCTTTCCTGTTTAGTTAAATTTAAAGATCACGAGAGATCCTAACACTTCTTCAGTGACAATACTGCGTGTAATTCTGGTGCGACTCATAAATTGCATCAAGAGAGGGGGGGGGGGGGGGTGAAAGTCAGCGATTTTCTGATTTTCATTTGCACATGCTATCTGAGCAATCTGTGGTGTTACGATTAATTTAATGTCAGAATATAAAATGTATTTTTTTTTGTATTTTGAAAATACAAGATACAATGAAAATATATTTTAAAATACATTCTCAAAATACTTTGTTTTTTACAAGTGAAAATACGAAATATACAAGACGCAAATGTATTTTGAAAATAGATGTATTAGCGATACTGCCCAACTCTGAAAAACACATACATGAATATGTGTGTGTGATAACGGAGTGAAGAATATACATTTTGTTAGGCAAAAAATTCCTCATGGTCGGGGAGGGTGACACCCCCATTCTCCAGGGTTTTAAAAAACCCGGTTTTTTTTATAAAAACCATCCCAGGTGGGTTTTATTAAGTATTTGGGGTTTTTTGGGGGGGGGGTTTATTAAAGAAAAAATTATAGTATAACATTTTTGGATTTAAATTTTATAGTTTATTTCAAAACAGAATAATTTAAGTCTAAAAGAAAACTTTCATTACAAAATAATAATTTATTAATTAATTAAAATGTAAAAATAACTTCAACTTTAATACAGTACTATCTTTTTCTGCTGGCGTTTGTAAAAGGCTCCTAATTCGTTTATGACCATAGATAAAAGTATATTATTGTTCACTTGAAAACTATGTTGTTTTTGATTGGCTGTTTTCTTTTACTTTTTAAATTTAAGAATTAAATTTTTTTTAACCTTTGTTTTTTTAGTTATATTTTCTAGTTAGAATATAAGTCAGTAAACCCTTTGCAGGCCAACTTACTGCAGAAAACTACTATTTATTTAATAATTTTCTTTATAGTTATTCATTTTTGCTTTATATATATATATTTTTTTTGTTTACTTTAAAAAATCTAGAATTAATATATCTGATATTAACCCTTTGAGGCGCAACCCTTTCCCAATGCTGAAAAAAGGGCAGCCGTTGCCATTGCTCGACTTATCTACCAGCAATATGGCGGACGATAGAAACGCTCATCGCGTGCCACAGATCTAGAGACCCTTTTTTGACGCAGCTGGCTGTGCTCGCGCACAGCCAGCTGTTGTCAAAAAAGAATATCTAGATCTGTGGCACGCGATGAACGTTTCTATCGTCCGCCATCTTGCTGGTAGATAAGTCAAGCGATGGCAACGGCTGCCCTTTTTTCAGCATTGGGCAATCTGTCCAGCTATTCTCGCGTTCTTACATCTTTCGGCAGATGTCAGTGCTGTTAAAAATAATCGTGACAATTTTTGTACGGGAAATGACGTGCTAAAAAGTAAAGGATTCTCGTGGAGCTATGTCACCCGCCACTACTTTTATAGAAATCCAATCTATTCTTCGTGACTGGCAACAGTCAAAACGTCAGAGTTTGGCGTTCCCGGAGCGGATACACTGCGCGTTAAAGGATTAAATGCCACATAAACAGTTTATAATGAATTAGTTTTATATTTCTCATTACTAAAGTGATGCAGCAACTAATACAATACAGGATGGTTTCCTGAACCTGCATTCATTCTTGAGATGCATGCTTGTATGTAGTAAGAGACATATCCCATTCTTCTCTTATCTAAGAAAGGATTTTTTTTTTGTCATTATACTGATAATTACATATTTTATTCGTATTTGAAAACTTATTTATTAAGAAGACCTAATAACATTGCTTTAAAAGATTGTTTAAAAGAGTCTGAGACGATGTTGGGGGGCACGGTCCCCCTGCACCTCTCCCCGAAACTACTGCTATGAATAATATGTATTATACGCTTACGAAAACCTAATTCTAACAGTAAGGAAGAGTTATCACTGCTTCCAGACCTACTGAAATTTTGGAGGGGCACAGGAAAGGCTTGCGGGGGGGGGCACATATCGGATTTAAGAGCAGAAAAACGAAGTTTTTTAAAATTTTCAATCAAAATTTTATTTAAAAAATTTTGAGACGAATTTTGAGGGGGGGGGCACAAGGGAGGGTACGTGACCCCTTGTGCCCCCTTCCCGACGCTTCCCCTATGGTTCATATTATTTACGTGCTTAGGAAACCCTAATAATAATAGCTTTCTCACTTCCAGATCTACTAAGCATGAAAGTTTACTCCTTTACCTCAAAACAAAAGAAATTTTGCGTAAGTTCCAATTAAATATATTCCTCGTGTACATTACAAATCAATGAAAGTTTGTGTCCAATTTTTAGTAAAAATTAATCATTTGGGCGTTTTTACTATTCGCGTTTTTTCCCCACACCTGGCAAATTATAGATGATCAGCTAACCCGAAAAAATTGTGAGAAAAATCTAATCCCAACTATTAAAAACTCCATCCCTATTAAGTAAAATGATAAAATTATCTCTCGTAACAACATTGAATTCGACTCACAAATCAATAAATAAAGAGATATCGCACCCCTTCTCCAGTACCTACATCCAATGTCGACATTCTCAAAAGCAATTTATCCCCAGTTTTCTTCTAAAAGTTCTTAACTCATCTCACTAAAAATGAATGACCATCGATCTCCTTTAAGGCCCTTGCAAATATCCAGAGACATGTCGCGGCTACAATGTATTTGAACGGGGAAATTCGACATGGTTAGGAAGCTGCGACACTTGGGGTGTCCTCTACCGAACAATAGATGGGGGATGTGCGAAACCGCAATATTATTCACGGTCCCCAATTATCTTTTGTTGGTTAATACCGGAGTATCACCACCTTTTTAAAGGAAATGGTTACACTATTGAAGAATTGGTTCCGCTATTGGCACCCTACTGCTAGCGTCCCGCGACATGTCTCTGGATATTTGCAAGGGCCTTTATCGTTTGGAATGTCAACCGCCCCTGGCATGAAACTCCAGGTGCCTCTTTATATCCCCCCCTACCCCCCCTGTAATTCTCCCATCGACCTTTCACTAGAAGACGGAGCACGCTTGCGAGCGGGAAACCAGTTTTTGATTCGAACATCTCCAGCCAAATGGTCACGTGAATGTGGGACTCATTCGCCTTTGCGCCCATACAGTGAACATGGTGAACTCTTGTGTCGCATATAATTGTAATGCTAAAGCCGGCCAAGGATACTCTTTTTCACGTATGATTTTATACGTTAAGTTACACCTTATTCAATGTTTTACTCTATTCATTTAAGTGAAAACTTTCTTTGATCATCATAGAAATAGGTCTTAACTATCCGGTCATTGCACGTGGCAATACGCCGACGTTCTTTTAAAGTTGAAAGCTTTTTATTTGATATTGTATAACCTAATGTAAAAGAAACGTATTTTATTGTTTTAAATGTCTAACTTTTATGTCATGTATAGGATTTTAATTGCTTGCATACTTTAGATGTTTATTAGTTAAATTTTACTTAATTTTTCTAAAATAATTTTAAAATGAAGGAGTGTAATTCTAAATAAGATATTTAAAATTCCTAGATTTTTCTTAGCATTTTCTATTATTCAGCTTCTTAATTAAACAGTAGTTTACATAGTTATCTATTTAATATTAAACAAATATTTTTAAATTCTTAATAAACATGGATCTATATTTTTTCCTGTATTGAAGCATCTTATTTTTTATACACTTATTAGCCTATTGTATTAAATTTTGCGATGAATTGTAATTGTTTTTAATAATATGTATTTTCAGTGCCAAAATTAGGGAATGTAAGAGTAAACATATTTGTTTAAGTGATCTGTATTTTATATTCAAGAATTGTTGGTGTACTTTTTAAGTGGTGGATTAATTAATAAAAATGTTTTTTTTCTTCATTAATTTGTATTTATTTTGGTCAAACATTTGGATAATTTCTTCTTTATCTTTTGAAAATTATTTTTGTCTACCATGTAAATAATTTCCTCATCAATTAAATATTTTAAATTATCGACTACTAAGATATGTAATAATTCTTGGCAAGTTAAAATAGAAAAAGTTTGTATTTTTTAATTAGCACTCTTTCCAGTTAGTTAATTTTGGTCTTTACAATAGCGAAAATTAATCATTTATTATTAAAGAAAGACGCAATCGAAATGAATTAAATATTAATATTCTACTCTAATAGGTTGTGTATTAAAGGGAAGTAAGAATTAATTTTAACATGCTCATTCACGATGTTTTGAGCGGTTTCTAGAACTAAAACATAGCTGTATATCAACGCGTCGAGATACGCAATACAACGCGCGCGATCTTCCAAACAACAACAAAGATCAGTGGTTTGTGGGTTGCTCGCCGGAGTTCGAACACGGACTCCGCCCCAATGCTCCGTCTTGTTATTCAAGGTCGATGAATTCTCCCAACGCCTTTCTTCACTGGAACTATCAATGGCGAAGCATGCTTACTGATTTCAGCAAGAGGGAAACGCCGGTTCCGGAACCGGACAGAGAGGACCGACTTCGGAACCGAATGACCGAAATGAATGGATCCGGACAGAAATGGCTGATTTCGGAACCAGATGAACGAAAGGACCGGGTCCGGAACCAAATGACTGATTTCGGAGCCAGATGAACGAAACGAACGGGTCCGAATCCAAATGACCGAAAGGAGCGGATCCGGATCCGGACCGGGTCCATTTTTAGAGATATCCGCTCCGCACCCGTTCTACAGTCGGATCCGTTTCTCCGGACCCGTTCCGGTCGGAACGACACACCACTATAGAGCATTTCGACGGACCCCTCCTCTCTGCGATCGGTCGTCGTCTTGCGTGACAGCTTGGGGTTCTCGTAATGTATTTCAATGGGAAAAACCCGATTTTCAACATTCAAAAAAAGTATTAAATTTAATTTTTTGGATGATTGTAATGGGTGGAATTTGTTAATCAGACATTCGACTTTTGTGTCCCAGGTGGCGTTTAATATTTTAAAAAGCTTAACATATAATATTTTAATGATATTTCAAGCAACTTTTTCCGCTGGTACTGCGTTCGGAAAGACAACATTATGTACGGGAATGAACACAACGTTTGTTTTACGATTCGGCAGGTTATTCGGATTACTGTTTGTTTACAAATATCATTGTTGTGCATGCGAAATTTTCTTACGTTGTGAGATTTATGCAAGAATAAAGTTTTGTTTTTGAATTATAATTCATCGGATATTCTGTATGCCCTAGAAAACATCAAATTCCATTAATATTTATAATAAAGAAGTGTTTATTTAAATTCCTATTACGATATATTCAGATTGTTTTTTTCTTTTATAAAAAATAAATGTACTGCTTGTTATTATTTATCATAGTGTTCTTTTAAATATGTAAATGCCTGTAAAATAAGACCAGTTATCCCATTAATAAAAAAGTGTAACATACGCATCGCATAACATATTTGTACATTACGTCTGAATATGAATTAAAAAAATAATCCAATAAATCAACTGAATTAAAGACGTAGACCAATTAATGTAATCTTTACTTAGTTGCATAATTATTTAAATTGACAGTAAACATGAGTGCAAAATGTAAATGTATAATTCCATAAAGCTTCTGCCTTTTTATTATAAGATGGAAAACATTTCTGTTTCGCAATGTTAGCTCATAAAACTGTACTATCTAAATAATTCTACAATTACATTTTTGAATTTTGTTTCTAGTTAGAATCAGAACAGAAATCAAAAGCTGGAACTCTGACCCTGTATTTCTTATTTCTGGGTGAATTTTTACATATTAGGCAAACCCAGCAAAGCTCATGAATACTTTGCTCCGAAGCCCAACACTAGTACATTAATTCATAAATTTTCCCCTTTTCAAGCACAAACTGATTTTAGCAGACAAGACAAATCATATTCACTTCACCTCGACCAGATTTGAGAGTCCTAAGACCATCAGAATTTGGGTGTTTTCTGTATAATGTTTATATTTCTTCCTGCTAATTTCCGACTATTTAATTTTATATCACTGTTCTGTGAAATAATTATTATATGGGAAAATCTTTAAATTATTGTTATTTTAGTTAAATGTGCTACCAACCCCATATTGCAGGGGTTTGCAGTTCGCTACTGAGTATTAACATAAGAATATTAAGGCTCCGGCACCTTTGTTTGCTAGAAATTGCCGCTAGCCCTGGAGAATTACATGTTTTCTCATTGAAAAATTTCTTTCGTTAATTCCCAAAATGTTACACTTTTTGTATATAACCCACATACAAAAATATCCCCAATCAGTAAAATGTGCTCCATATTCTAATGAGGTGATGTACAAAATTTGAGAATTATATCCAGAAAAGTGTCAAATGTATGAAGATAATACGTACTGACTTAAACCACTTTTCAGTAGCTCTGTAAGGGAAAAAAATCACATTTTAAGGGTCATATGGATAATTTGAAAGAATATGTTACATTCAAATTCAAGTATAGACCCCAATCATCTTTGTTTATAGATATCTCTTAAGACCTTTTATGATGAAAGGCTGAAATTTTGTACTAATCTCATTTGTGCATGGGGTACATTTTACTTATTGGGAATTTTTTTGTATGGTAGTTGTAAGCAAATTTAAAAAGTGTTAACTCTTTGAAAATTAACAAGAGGAATTTTTTCGTACCTTATTAGCACTTAGGTGCTATTTCTTTCTAGCACGGTGTGGCAAGTAGACACTTTTCAAGTTTCTTGGTTTATGGCACATTTTCAATATTCTTGGCAAAATTTTCAATGTTCTTGGGACTTGGTGTAATCACTTTTAGTGATTACATCGTGCAACCATGTTTTTCGGTTCAATCACAACTAGTGTGTCGGTAAAAGATTTTGCAATATGCACTAATCCAAAACATTTCACCACTAGGGGCTAAACTACAATATATGAAATTTTCAGTAACAGAAGTATGCGAACAGGAGTCTATAGGAGCACTTACAGTTATCATTATCCTCTCTATATCGCAGAATTGATTGAATAGATTAAGAGAAACTGAAATTTATCCAGATTTCATATACCCGAGTGCATAAATAAAATCTGAAAGAATTTCAGTTTCCATTTTTTCAATTCACATTGCCTAATTATCTTTAATAGATAAAGAATTAAAGCATGTTATCACTTTTTGGGGCACTATGCGTGTGTCTATACAATTTACAAACACTAATATTTTTATTTCCGTGTATAATGTACAAAGAAGTATGTGATCGCAAAAAAATTGGGTATCCAGATTTTGACTACCTCTAAATATACTTTTAAGAGTTTTTGAGAGACATCTCATTATACGCATGTATGTATGTTCCTATAAATTCATGTACAAACATTATGACTGACAGCTTCATCATTTTGATCAGTGTTTCCCTGGCATCTGTACGTATGTATGCAACTCGCATATCTCAAAAACTATGAGCCGTACAATGTTGAAATTTTCTGTTTAGGATTGTAACACCTACATCCATACATTTTGCTGTATGGGCAGAAATTCCTTAAAGTGTAATTTAGAGATATTAAGTTATTTCAAATGAATCAAAAGTGATATATGTTGTTAAGGATTACAAAATGAATCTTGCCATCAAAAATGGTACCTTTATCATTTACAATTCTACTGCAGCACTCAAAAAAATTCCAACACATTACAGTCAATGGCAATTTCAGAGACATTCATCTATTTTAAGCAGAATAACATCTTACCATATGGTTAGATAATGGTCCAGTGACGATCAGCCACCTCCCTCAAAAACTGCATCAGTCTCCAAACTTGGCAACTTTTGGTGTATATATGTATATATTTCATTCGCATATCTCAAAAACTATTAGTCGTAAATTGCTGAGATTTTATATACAAGATTGTTGTAACATCTTGTTGTACACCTAGATTTTTGATTCCAATCTTTTGGAGAGTTTGCAGGACAACCCAAAAGAATTTTGATACTTGCATGTTATCCAAGCGGTCTGCTAAGATGAGCGATTTTTCACTTAGATAAATGCAGGTTGCTTGAAATCATGATGGTTCTGAATACAACTGGCAGCAGTTTGCCAGCACATTTTCAAAAAAAATATAATTTGGCGGGAATGTCTACCGGGATAATATGCAACTACCAGAATTCCAATACATTAATGTCTGGAGTCAGTTATTGTTTAGTCCATGCACAAAATCTCACTATTTGCCATCCAGCTTGTCAAGTTTTGCTGAAATATTGCCAATTTAACGCCAAAAATAATTACGCATTTTGCATGACTAAAACCACCATTTTAACCATAGAATGTTAAAATTTTGTATTTAGAACTATTGTAACATGTAACTGTGCTTTTGAGTGCTGTCGACTGAGTAATTTATTTACAGGGTCACCCAAAAGATTTAAAATACATTAAGGGTCTATAGATATGTTCGTTTCATTAAAAATTCGTGATGAATAACTATTTCAGCTGTGACTGAAATCTCGCTAACTATCTCAAGCTTGTTGGCTTTTGTCAAAATATTGCCCAATTAAGTAAAACAAATCTTTAAAATTGAACTCAGCTTGGCGGTAAACTTTAGAATTGCAGTATTTTGTCTCTTTCAAACGAAATATGTTTAGATGAAGTGCACTGAAAATATTTCTGATTTAATAGAGGTACAAGGAAGTCATGTGGTGTCCGTATCAGATTTATTAGTTGAAGGATGTGAGAAAAAAAAAAAAAAAAAAAAAGCAATTATAATAAAAGGAGTTATATATAAATTTTTGCAATTACTTTCTTCCATAATGATTGTATGCAAGAGAATTTTTTTTCAACACTATCATAAATTACAATGTTACTTGAAAATATGTATTCACATAATTTATACAGTAACCAGACTATGTGCAAGCAAGTGATAGATAGAAAAAAATTTGAGATGCCAGTCAGACGATTTAAATTACTTAAGTTATTTACAAAAAAAGTTTCATGTTTGACGATATTTCGCTGCATAAAATGATTTAGTGTAAACAGCAGATGTGTGTACAGCAGATAAAAACAGTATGAGTGTAAACAGCAGATAAAAACAGTATTCTTCAAGAAAAATTGGTACTTGCGTATTATCCCGGCAGTCAAACAAGACGAGTGATTTTTCGCCAAGTTAAATGCTGAATGCATGAAATTATTAATGGTTTAGATACGATTAATAGTATAGTTTGCCAGCACATTTGATGAAAAAATAGTTTATTGGAAATGACCAACGGGATAATATGCAAGTACCGAAAAATCTAAGAATCTTCAGAATAATTTCTAATCCTAATATTAGTTACACGCAGAACAGAGTGGAAATAGATTTAGGTGAAAGAATAAGGATTTAATTTAACGAAGTACAGTGTAACCATTTAATCATCTGTCCATGGACACAAGAAGAGTAGAACCTTGATTTCATGAAGTCGAAGAAACAACAGAAAAAATCAAGACAGCAAGGTGAAATAAAAGAGGAAGTTCCACTGCATACCTAATTTAGAATACCGCAAAAGAATAAAAAGGCTGGTAGCCAAGTTTAGTGATTATAAACGAGTAGATTCTAGAGGTTTTTTTTTTTTTTTTTTTTAGGGTAAGCAACAATAAGTAATTGTACATAAACACATCATATGGCAGTTTCAACATAAGAAACTACCTGTTTTATTTTTTTAATAAACCAACCACTGGTACAATACTAGTTCTATAAACAATGTATAAATTGATTTTTAATCAAAATATGTTTTTAAAAAAATAATTAACAAACCAATTCTTTAATATTTTTTATTCATTTATTCTAATAAATTTTATATGCCCATTTAACAACAGAAACCACACCAGAAAGTGTTATCCATAGAAAGCATGCACTAAAATTCATGTCAATCTAAGGATAAACCTATCTAGTCAAAGCATCAAACTATAATGAAAAAAAAAATATCACAATCCTAAACTAGAAAGAATATCTAATTTTGCAATGAGAGTTTAATTGTTTGCGTACAGCTTTAAAAAATTTAAGACAATTCTAAATAAATAATGTATATTCTTTCATGCACACTGAAAAAAATATTTACAATAAAATGGGGATGGTGAATTTTTTGGGGGGAGGCGAGGGATAAAGATACATGTTAAATTGCATGGATTGCTATCTGAACTCCAACGCCTGTTGCTTGCTACAGTTTGTTTACATACTTCACAGAGGGGAGGGTTCGCAATCCGAAAACCCAGTGAACCTCGTCAGATTACACGTAGTTTTTACGGATTACCGAGATTGCTAAATAATCCGTTTAGGTAAAGAAATAGCATGCGCAGAACGATGCGCGAAGCTGTCACTCAGCTGACGTCACAGATACGTCACGTCGAAATGCTCTATTGTGCACGGTCCTTGCTTGTTTCTACCGCTAAAAGTTTTCTAAGTAATAACTCTTTATTTTTGCAATCTAATCTACTAATCTTTATTATTATTGTTATTAATTTAATCACAAAACTGCACTTGTGAAGAACATCTATGCTACATTCTAAACTTTTTTAAAGTTTTCTCGAAAATTCAAAAGATGGCGCTGTAATCAAAGTGGCTATTTTTGGCTAATTTTAAGAAGCTGTTTGGCTATTTTCAGGAATTTTGATCTGGCAACCATGTCTCTAATCCTTCTTTTACTTTTTATAGGAGCAGGATGTACGAGAATAAAAAACAAACGTACCCAGGTTTGTTTATAAACAAGCAGTGAATTCTTTTTAAATTCGGCGGGAATGGACGATTCAAAGTGAGGGCCTGGATAGTACATACCTATACGACGAGTTTGAAAGGAAATTAGAAGTAACTATGACGCAAAAAGAAGATTTAATGAAAGTTTTAAACAAATTAGGTCACCCCAAAATGGTAAGTTACAAAGTAGTCAGGAAAAATATCACCACAATTAAAACTATATTAATAACCTAGTACGTTAAAGCTCATGAAACCGCACAAGCCACCCATGGCGACAAGGCCGTACCCAGGAGGGGGTCCACCCCGAAATTTAAAAGTTTCTTAACAAAACACTATAAATGAAGTCTTTTTGTGAAAAATTTAGCCTTTTTCACCTTTTGGTCACCCATCCCGAAATTTTTTCTGGGTACGGCCCTGCATGGCGACATTTTATTACCTTGACGGTTTGTCAGACATAGTAATTTTCTGGCTAAACTGTACAATTTTCCTAATTTTAAATAATTGTCTTAATTTCTGTCACAATAAGTAATACTTTCTAGGATAGGGTCCCCCGGGGTAAAATCATACAAGCCGGTGCGCACCCCATGTATACATGGCGACAGTCGCTGGAGCTTGGCGGCCGCCAAGCTCCAGCGACTGTCGCCAACCATTTTCCATTATCAGCACATTAAAATTGCACATATATTCCACTAAAAATGAGCAACCAGTGGACCGTTTTTAACTAAAAAAACCTCAGTGGATTCAGCAACCTAGTTGTACAGCTATCTAAACTAGGCAACCAGTGGCCCGTTTTTAACTGAAAAAACCTCAGTGGATTCAGCAACCTAGCTGTGCAGCTATGTAAACTATGCAACCAGTGGACCGTTTTTAACTAAAAAAACCTCAGTGGATTCAGCAACCTAGTTGTACAGCTATGTAAACTATGGAACATGTGGACCGTTTTTTACTAAAAAAACCTCAGTGGATTCAGCAACCTAGTTGTACAGCTATGTAAACTATGCAACCAGTGGACCGTTTTTTACTAAAAAAACCTCAGTGGATTCAGCAACCTAGTTGTACAGCTACACTGGTGTGCAAAAATTAAGGACGAAGTCCAAAAATTAGCATATTAGCTGAACGAAGAGGCAGAGCGGACAGAAAGGCCAATCAGGAGATTAAGTAAGGTGATGTACGGTAGCACATGCGCAGATATGCAGGTAGACGTAATGGGGGAGTGCCTGAGTAGTATAAAGCATGTTGTCGGTGTAAGATCAGTATTTCTGGCAAAGAGATTGCACGCCGTATAGCAGTTAAAATCACACCGAGTTGCTGCCTCAGCGATAAATGGCGAATAATCAATCTGTTAGACGACATCTGGATGCTTTTACCCGAGGTCGAATCATTGGGAAGTTGTAGGAAGACCGCAGTGTGACAAGTGTGGCTGCAGAGTTCGGAATTGCTCACAGCATCGTTTCACGACTTTGGAGACAATTTCAAACTACAGGAACAGCTATCCGGGGGTTTAGTAGTGGTCGTCCACGAGGAACCACACCCGCAGATGGCCGGTATATTGCCTTACAGGCCAGAAGAAACACGCGGCAGACAGCGGGAGAAATCGCTAGACGCGCGACTGGGCGACCGATATCGCGTTTTACCGTGGCCAGAAGACTGCACGGTGGTGGTCTGTTTGCACGACGCCCTGTACGGTGTGTACCTCTAACGCCTGCACATCGGAGAAGGCGTTCTCTGTGGTGCCGGGAACACCGGAATTGGAGAGACAATGAATGGGGACGAGTACTCTTTACAGATGAGAGCAGATTCAGTCTGAGTAGCGATTCTCATCGCATACTCATCTGGAGAGAACGGGGAAGCCGCAATCATCCCTCGAACATCATTGAAAGGAGCAGGTATGGAGGTGGCGGTGTTCTCGTTTGGGGAGGCATCATGCTTGGTAGTCGTACAGACCTTCACATGTTCGACGCAGGTTCAGTCAACGGGACCCGTTATTGCAACGAGATTCCTCTTCCATATGTGCGTCTTTTTAGAGGCGCTATGGGTCCGCAGTTACTTTTCATGGACGAAAATGCACCATGTCATCGCACAGTAGCTGCCGAACAGCTCTTAGAGAGTGAGGATACTGAACGTATGGATTGGCCGGCACGATCTCCGGATCTCAATCCCATCGAGCATGTATGGGATGTTCTAGGCAGACGCTTGGCAGCTCGTACTTTACCACCAGTAACGATTCCGGAGCATCGATTGGCGCTGCAAGACGAATGGGCAGTAATGCCTACACAACTCATTGACACCCTCATTCTCAGCATGGGCAGACGCTGTGAAACCTGCCTAGCAGTCAGGGGAGATCATATCCCCTATTAAAGACCGGATGTTTCTTGCTGGACACCCATCACAGGGAAGTTTCGGCCTTCAGTCGCATTGCGCACCATGCTACTTTTTCAATAAAGCTTCTTTTTATCCCTCTGATTTCTCTTTTAGTAAGTGTTGCTTACATTACTCATGTCCTTACGTATTGGGGATCTGACGGTATTAAATGTGTTGATTTGGAAAGCTTTTGTACAAAGTTATATTGAAAAAACCGCCTCGTCCTTAATTTTTGCACACCAGTGTATGTAAACTATGCAACCAGTGGACCGTTTTTAACTAAAAAAACCTCAGTGGATTCAGCAACCTAGTTGTACAGCTATGTAAACTACGCAACCAGTGGACCATTTTTAACTAAAAAAAAACAACAACAGTGAACTAAGCAACCTAGTTGTACAGCTAATGTAAACAGGGCAAACACTGGCCCGTTTTCAACTCAAAAAAACATCGGTGGATTAAACAACCTAGTTGTACACCTCTTATAAAGTCAGTATGATTACAATAGCACGTAAATAGCACTTACGAAAACATAAACACTTCAAATATCAATTTAAAATTCACATTAAAAACCTTAAACATCGCAAAGATTCGTTAAAAAAGAGCACTTACCTCTATTTTTTTGGTAAATAACCGCTCAGAAATGTCCCCAACACCAACCGGCTTATAACGTACTATATTTCTAACAAACACACACAAATTCTTTTCTTATATTAACATAACACATTTCATTCCCTTCCATCAATAACGCAAACAATTTCGAATTCCCAAACCTGACGAAACACGTATTCTTTATGGTTGCCAGTCACAACTACCACTGGCAGTTGGCGGTGCATCGCTCACTCTCGCGTGAGATTGTTCGCCAATGATTTGTAAACAAAACATTGACATGTAAACAAAGCACCGTATACAGAATATAGTCCTAAAATGGATATAAAAATCAGCTCTTTTTATTTTTAATGTTGCATAGCCGAAACATGAAATATAGTTAGTATTCTTTACTTTGTATATTTTAGGTCTAAATTCAGGGATGAGATTCTTCAGCTTTTTGTGAATAAAGAGGAAATCACTTTTTTCTCTCAAAATTGTTTTTTCTGAGAATTCCTGATTGTAGTTATTAGTTAACTGTGTGATATTTTTATCTTCTAGTATGTTCCAATGTCTTTCTTCTCTTAAAACTTGGACTATATTCCGTATACGGTGCTGTTTACATTTTGATGTTTTGTTTACAAATTGATTTGGCGTTGGCTCTGGCGCCGTCATGGGCGATGCTCAGCTGGAGTGAAGTACCCTGCCGGTGATTGTTTAGACTAGTAACCAAAGAGAAACACGAGGTGTTTTGAAGTATGGGATTTTCATTCAGTGCTAATTGAATGACGATAGTTGTTTGTTTGTGGCTGGTGATAGAGTGGATTAAGTTAATGTTTGATTTTCCTTGTGGTTCTGATTCTGTTTTACGGACCCTGGAACAGCTTTAGTATGGTCCCTTTTTGGCGATTTTTTGATTTGGCGACAAAATCTTGTCGCCAACCCAAGTTTGCCTTGCCGATGCCAATTGTAAACAATATGGCGGATCGGATGGCGCTGGTTCCCAGATAATTGATCGTCGCCGTTAATTTTGCTATAATTTATTTTAATGGCTTTTAAATATTTTTATGAAAAAAAATTAAACAGATAACAAGCTTACATGTACATATAGATTCGGTTTAATAAAATTCAATAACTTTTCTTTTTGTGTGAGGGGGGGGGGCTGTGCCCCCCCTCAACCCCCCCCCCTCCCCCTTTCTCTTTTGAGTAGAATAAATTAAACAATGCAAATAAATAATATTGTAAAGGCAATCCCTCACAAAAATAACAAATAAAAAAGACAAAAAAATTAAAATACATTTTAGCATTATGACAAAAGACTACGTAAGCAAAATAAAGAACTAATTCAAATCATAACGAACAATGCTTATCTCATACCTTAATTAAAATCGCTAAATTGTTTCAATATTGAAATAAAATCAAAATATCAAATATTATATTAATAACGGAATTATTTGTTGCTCCTACCATTAACAAATAAACAAAGGTAATAATAACAAATAAAAACAAACAATGCTTATCACATACCTTGATTAAAATCCCTAAGTTATTACAATATGGAAACAATAAAATCAAAATAGCTAAAATTATTTCACTGTATAAAATATTAATAACGTAATTATTTGTTGCTTCTACCCTTAACAAATAAACAATCGGGAACAAAAATATTAACCTGAAATGTACTATCAAAAGAATGTTTATTCATACAAAACTGTATATAAACAGTCAGTATGAACCTGAACATCCATTTTAAATTTCAGTAATAATTAAATAATAAAATTTAATCTAAAATAAAGCCATTAAAATAAAACCATAAAGCGTAATGGCGGTTCCACCACTCGAAGCTCCCGTGCGAAATACTGGCAAAGGAGTCTCCAAAAGTTTAATAAAGGAACAAACGCTCCCTATTTGCTGGAGCGAAACCGTGACGTCACGCAGCTAGGGTTGCCATGTCCAGCTCCTCCGCTCCGGAGCATCTGCCGGAGGGGTTACCATATTGGCGCCATTATCGCGCCAAAAAAGTCGCCAAAAATAAATCGCGCCAAAGGGACCATGCTAAAACTGTACCCGGACCCTTTATCGTAGATTAGTAAGCGTATCGGGGAATTTCGTCGTCAGTATTTATGTGTGGAATATGGAGTTTTTTATGTTTTGAAAGGAAAAGGAGCGTTCTTTTGTGTGTGTTTGATAGAAATATGGTGTGAATATAGAGCTAAATAAAAGAACGCATGCTGGTGTTACGTTATAAGCCGGTGGGTGTTGGGAACATTTCTGAGCGGTTATTAAAAAAAAAATAAAGGTAAGTGCTCTTTTTTAACGAATCTTTGCAATGGTTAAGGTTTTTAATGTGAATTTTAAATTGATATTCGATGTGTTTATGTTTTCGTAAGTGCTATTTACGTGCTATTCTAATCATACTGACTTTATAAGAGGTGTACAACTAGGTTGTTTAATCTACCGATGTTTTTTTGAGTTGAAAACGGGCCAGTGTTTGCCCAGTTTACATTAGCTGTACAACTAGGTTGCTGAATCCACTGAGGTTTTTTTAGTTAAAGACGGTCCACTGGTTGCATAGTTTGCATAGCTGTACAACTAGGTTGCTGAATCCACTGAGGTTTTTTTAGTTAAAAACGGACCACTGGTTGCCTAGTTTAGATAGCTGTACAACTAGGTTGCTGAATCCACTGAGGTTTTTTAAGTTAAAAACGGTCCACTGGTTGCTCATTTTTAGTGGAATATACAGGCATGTGATTTTTCCACGAATTAGCAGAAATCCGCTAATTTTAAATAGCTCATTAGCGGACTTCCGCGAAATTTAACATTTTCAGAACTTCCGTGATTTTTAATCTTTTCAGATCTTCAGTGAATTTCAATCAGATTTTCTTCAATCTGGTTTTAATTAAAGTACTTTCGTATGATAAAAACAGTGTCATTCTTGGTCATTCTGCGCTCTGTTTATAAATAAATGGAAACCGGTTGGCTTACCAAACTGAAGTTAGTAAGTAAGCCAATGGAAAACACTCAACTAGAAACATCAATGGGATTAATCCGATTGGCTGCCGAGCTCGTCACTTTTTAAAACACCACATAATGTATCATTAATTAGTGATATTAAAGCACCAGATTCTTTTGGTAATGTGTATTTGTTAATGACAGACTTATAATACAGTATAGGACCGATTTTCTGGAATTGTCAGGACCGAAGGTTTTCGGGATTTTGGGTCCTTTTTCCTTTTAATTTTTCCGATTTACAAAATACAGTACAAAGTCTCAAATCCGGAATCGTCGGGACCGCAGTGATTCCGGGGATTTTTTTCCGATTTTCAGTGAGGAAACCCAACTTTTCACCCTCTGCGCCGACTTTAAAGCTTTTTTTCGATCTCCTTTTACACAAGAAACAAACCATCTCATAAATCGCACAATATTTATTTCGCAACATTATTTAAAAAAAAATATCTCAGTAATTTTTGTTTGCCGTATGATTTAGCTTTTTCTTTTAACGCCTTTTCTTTAATTAAAGTTATTGTCATTATTTCTTGCGCCATAGCAAAACCCTGCTGCTGACATCGTTCAATGGACTAATCAGTCTATCAATCCAAATTTTTTCACCACGTACCTCACTTTCACTGATTTTATATGTAAAAGCTCATTATAAAAGGATCAACTCCTACGGTGGAGGAAAAAAAAGAAAGAAAAAAACCTGCATATGCTCTCAAATTACGAGAGATACATAACAAAAACACAAATATTTTAAATCTGCGGAGCTAGTATATAAGAAATGCTGGGGAGGGGGAAAAAAAAAAAAAAACTGGTCAGCTGGCTCTGTTTATTTAAATCTTAAAGATTCCAAAGCGGCAGCACAAAAAAAAAAAAAAAAAAAAAAAAAAAGCCCAAATAAGAGCAGAAAGGCTGATAACGGATTATTTAATTCTAGTGAGTCATGACCTACTTTCCGGCTCGACATTCCAATGATTCAACTATGTTATCGCATAAGCAGAAACGCAAGAGGTAGGAAGCACAGAACTACACTCGATTTTCTTTTTTTTTTTAATCATTCTCTTGTATTATTTTTTATTTTTATTATTCTTCCAACAGATTCAAACACAAATTAAAAACTTTGTTTAAAAAATACCTAAATAAAAATAGATCTGTATGCACGTGCGTACCCCCCCCCCCCCCCCCCCACCTAAGTTTTGCCGGTCAACTTCGGATTGCTTTAAATTTTTAAGACCTTTTTTTTTTCCTATTTCATTATGATGATCGGGAAAAAAAATAGACTGGCGGCCATTCCGGCTTTTGGGTACTTCCGGATTTCGGAATTCTGAATAATCGGTCCTATGCTGTACTTATATACCTAATATGTAATTTTTATCATTAATTCCATATTGGGAGACCCCTGACTTCATTAATATGAAAACATGATTATTTGATATCACTGTGCTAACATACATTATTATACCTTTTAAAATTTTCAAAAATTTTGTTCGCCCCCCCCCCCTCAGGAGACCAAAAAAATTTCAGCTAATTTTTTTCTTGGGCAATCACATCCCTGAATATATGTGCAATTTTAATGTGCTGATCGTGGAAAATGGTTGGCGACAGTCGCTGGAGCTTGGCGGCTGCCAAGCTCCAGCAACTGTCGCCATGTTTACATGGGGTGCGCACCGGCTTGTATGATTTTACCAAAACTTCTTTCACATTAATTAGATATAAATATCACATGTACAAATTTTTGCTCTCGTATGATTTCAGCTTTTTTGCTCTTTTGCCAATCTCATCCCTGTAAATTGAACATAATTTGTTTTGGTACTTATGACATATTTATTATCCTGGCTGTCATTCCCACCAAACTATTTTTTCGTCAAATGCCATAGTAAACTGTTGCCGATCGTAGTCCAAACCATCAATAATTTCATATGTCCGGCATTTATCTTGGCAAAAAATTGCTCGCCTTGGCAGACAGTCGGGATAATACATAAGTACCTTTGTTTTTTTCTACTTGCTTTTATTTTTATATAAAGAGCTATACTTATTTTACCCAGGTGTAAACTTATTTTACACCATGGTTAGGGGTAAAATAGTATATGATGATTAAAATTGAAATGCACTATAATTAATGGAGAAAATGAGAAATTAAGAAACCTAAAATATTACTGAAGATAACTTTTTAATCAAAAGTAATTAAAATATATTGTTAACTCCTAAACCAAAGTTTATGAACAAAAGGTATACTGGAAACGACTGTTGCAGTTTGGTTGAGGTAGCTTTCTGACAATTTGGGATGGCTGCACATCAGCTATGTCATCTTTCTTGAGGAAGACATAGAGTAATCTGCCAGATTACTTCATAGCAAACTTCATAGTCAAGGGTGGTGCTAGTGGGGGTCCGGAGGGGCATATGATCCCCTGTTAGGGAGCTTGTGTGTGTGTGTGTGTGTGTGTGTCCGTCAGGGCTATTTGCTTAATTCGTCGGGGAACTTTTTAAGACAAAAAAATTTCAGAACACCACAGTCAAAATTTTATTTTAATTTTGGAAAATAAAAAAATTAATAATGGAATTATTTAAACAAAGTGTTGGTGAAAGAAACAAATAATAAATTCCAGAAGTGCAAAAGTCTTCTGCAAAATCTGAATTCTAATCCATTTGAGTCAGACTTCAAGAAAAAAAAAAAAGGTACTTATTCTGAGAAGGAAAGCAGTCGACATTATAGAGAAGAAAGGAAATATGTAAAGTATGATGATAAAGCAACAGAAGACAGGGTTAAAAACCTCATTATCGACCCTAATGATCCTTGGGGTATGTGATGCTTTGTGTGCACTAAATGGGCTCCACAGCTCTCTTCCAAATACCTTTCAAATTTTGTGAAAGACTGAAAGAATTTTCAACCTCCTTGCCGTAAGAAGGAAACTGTTGATATCCACTTTGGAAGTATAGGTCACTCACAGTGTCTAGAAAAAGAAAAATCTACCTTCATACCAGCAAAAGATGCAGCGATTTATAAAAAGTTAGTTACCATGGATGAAAAAACTTACCAAAGATGTCTTATCTAATGAAGACAGTATTTTATTTTGCATTAAAAGACAGACCAGCAAGTGTCAGAATGTCAATTACAAAAATTAAATGGTGTTCAGTTAGGAGAAACATATGAGAATCAATATTCCTTCGCTACTTTATTAAAGTAATTACTTTCTTTCAAAGCTATTTGTGAAATTAAATGGGCTAACTCATTGGAGAATTCAGTTATTGAAATTGTAGAAAATTATCAATACATTGTCCAGCATTTGACCAATGTTGTATCAATCCATATCTCAGGTTATACAGCTAGTGTTAAAAGTTCAACAAAATATATATTTAAAAAATTGCTGATGTATGGGGCTGTATTCTTCTTACATGCTTTCAGAGATTTTTTAGAAATTATTTCTAAAGCTACACTTTATTTGGAAAAGGCCGATATTAACATATGTGAGGCAGCAAATTGTGTAAAAAATTTGAAATTGGATTTAATTCACTTTAAAGAATCTGGGAAACTGGTAGAAAGTAATGGCCAGCACTTAAAAAATTTTCTTATTACTATTGATGATTCAGAACCAGAGCAGATTAAATTCAAAGATTGTGTTTTGAATACAAAATGTTCTCTGTTCTCTTCAACTATTAGAAAAATTAGCAACTTACCAGATCAAAAGGACAGTTTTAAAAACTTTTGTATAAGCATCAGTGTAAATATTTCAGATAGGTTCCTCGCTCTTTAAATGCATATTTGCGTTGATTCTAGAGATAGTTAATTTAATTTTAGCACTACAGAAACCTTCCACCCACATAAATTGTTTGCTTGCTGGGACCTTGGGAAAATATTTGTGCAACGTAAGAGGAGTATCAGATACATTAATTAGGGTCAGTTTAAATAATAATCTATCAAGAAAGATTGTGCAGTCGTTTTTTAAAATATCCAGGGCCTGGGTGTCCGATTATGTATGTCGATCCGATTCCTGGAAATATTTCACAATACATTTAAGTACCCTCTTGGATACGTCACTCAGCATATGTACATGTATATTTGTGCCCCTCCGTCGGGGAGTGCTGACCCCCCGTTTGGGAAAGTCTAGCGCCCCCACTGTTCATAGTGTATTCAACTTTATCAGGCATGTCAATAGTAAGACCTATATATTCTTGAACAGACTTCTTTACCACAAATTTCACAACGGTCCAGTCACCAATCACTCGATTCACTGCAACGAGAACCACTGGATGATTAACTATTGTTTCATTGATAATTTTGTTTATTTTTACTGTTTGTCCTTTTTTTGCCTTTTTTATGTGCATAGCCTGTTCCTCAAAGTAAAGTATTACAGCCACCTATTCTGCAGTTAAAACTTTTCCCACTTTTTCTTCCTCGCTCTTTATTTGTTAGAGATAGGTGTACAGGGATCGATGCAGGCAAAATTTAGTGCCTGTTTCATGGCCCCTTCATAAAATTTGGTACTTATGTATTATCCTGGTGGTCATTCCCGCCAAATTATTTTTTCATAAAATCTGCAGGCAAACTGTTGCCAATTGTATTCGTAACCATCAATAATTTCATGTGTCCGGCATTTATATTGGTGAAAAATCGCTCATCTTGGCAGACCGTCGGAATAATACGTAAGTACCCAAAATTATAATGGACTATATTCCGTATGCGGTGCTGTTTACATTTTGATGTTGGTTTACATGTATGATTTGGCGTTGGTTCTGGCACCATCGTAGGCGATGCTCAGCAGAAGTGAAGTACCCTGACGACGGTTGTTTAGGCTGGCAACCATAAAAAAACCTGTACATCATCGGGAATTTGAAATTGTTTATGTTATGGATGGCAGGAAATGAAATGTGTTATGTTAATGTATGTAAAAGTGTGTGTGTGTTTGTTAGAAATAGGATGTGAATATAAAGCTAAATAAAAGAAAGCATGTTGGTTTTACATTATCGGCCGGTGTGTATGTTTGTTAGAAATGCAGTGTCAATATAAAAGTAAATAAAAGAAAGCATGCTGGTGTTACGTTATAAGCCGGTGAGTGTTAGGGGCATTTCTGAGCGGTGATTAAAAAAATAAAATAAAGGTAAGTGCTCTTTTTTAACGAATGTTTGCAATGTTTAAGGTTTTTAATGTGAATTTTAAATTGATATTTGATATGTTTATGTTTTCGTAAGTGGGTCATTCCATGTCAGATCAACCAGGCCATGACACCATCCGTCACAGATTTTGATGAAATTTGGTACATATGTACCACTTTTGATGCTGCTTACAAATATATCAATTATATTAAGATTAATTAAGGGATTCAAAAGTTATGAGCTTTCAAATGTCAGATGAGATGCCCTGTCCGGCGCTATCTTGAATGACACTTATACACGCATTAATAGCCATAACTTTCTTAAAATTTGTCTGACAAACTTCAAATTTGTGTTGTTTTGATCAGAAAAAAAAACATATTTTCGCTTAAGCAAGGTCAATATTATACAACTTGATTACAGTAACTGTAAAATCCGTTTATTTCTCATTTTTTGGTTGACAGAGTGAATAACTTCAACAGCTAATTTCTCAAAGTGCTCCATTTTCAATTTCCACCTAAATTTTTACACAAGTAGTTAAAAGTATGCTATAATATCTGATTAAAAAATTTTGATGGGTATTTCACAGATTTTGATGGGTATTGTTTCATTGGTTAATCATAAGTTTTTAAAAATAAAATTCTGAAAAAGTACCTGCATCCTTAATACAGTGCATTGCAGTGTTTTCTTAAAGATCATTTATCCATATAATATTACATTTTAAAAAAGTATATACAATTTACTGATAGTATAAAAGTGTTTTTTGATGTTCCTATAATTTTTATTCCAACAAGCTTTGAAGGAGAAATAAAGAAACTCACTGAATAGAAAAAGCCACCTTTTATATTTCCTCTTAAAGAAAAAATACTTTCTGCAGAAAAAGAATACACTTTTTCAAATAAACTACATTTTCTAATCTAAAAATGATATATAAGTGTTTTTTCCTTAGCAGGTTGATTTCGCATAAGAACAACCAGCATTTTTAATGACAAATCAATTCAGCTTTCTAGCGTAGAAAAAATATATTTCACTTAATAAAATTGAATTAACAACCTTAATTCTTTATGCATTTGATTTTTAATTAAACATTTAAACATAAATATTGAAAGTAAAAGCTGCAAAACTTAGTATGAAATGTAAACAGTAAAAGATAAAACAAGAAGTATAGTAAAAATAAAATCAAACATACCCTATCTCAGGGAGCAAAAGATTATTTGTCATTGTATTTCTATAACTATATATACTTTTAAATTATAAGCTATAATAAATAAATACGTGTATTTATAAATATTGGCTAGGTATTTAAAAATAGAAAAACTCTGAATTTTTATTTGTTGCACTTGTTGAACCAGTTGAATGATTCTTTATTCAGTTGATAGGTACTTCCTTTGGCAGCGTGCAAAACAGTGCAAGTTGTGAGTGCCTGTAATAGTTGTAGCTAACATGCTTAGATAGTTGCATACATTAAATGAATTGTTATATCTTTTTACAGAAAGTAAAGAATGAGAATATTTCAGGGTTCTCCCCAGGCTTTATGGCCTAAGGCGCATAGCCCATCTACTGACTGCCCCACAGAAAAATCAGAATATCATTTAAAATGCTTTAATTTGATAGGATTACACATTGCAGCTTCATAATGCTGCCCGGCTGACAAAAAGGTCTGGGGAGGTCACTGAATTTACTATCGTACAAGAACACAGTATAATCTCAGACCCTTCGAATTTTACTCTCATTCTCAATAAAAGGATTTCCTGATTTTATTTACCCCAACCTTCGACACTGTATTTTTCCTGGGCATTTGTTAGAAAAATTTACACTTACTCTACAGAGAGCATTGGTAACCATTATAATCTCTCCTCACAAATTAAGAAGTATAAATACAAAATGTCAAGCCTTTAATGAATATATAATATTAATTATAAAATTAGCAGTTAACTTAACAAAAATTTATTATTTCACCATAAAATTTAAATAAAAATTAAGAAGTAAAAAGTACTACATATTATATAGAAACAAAAGTAGTTGTAGGTATTGTCATTTAATTGCAGCTGCTCAGAAGAGTTATCACAGCTGCTCTCAAAAGCTAGTATTATTATTAACTAAAAACCGTTTTTAATGTGATTTCATAAATCCAGATAGAATAACATAATAAAAATCTAATATCAAGAACATATGAACTTATCATAAATTAAATATCTTTTTAAAATAATTTGGTTTCAGCTAATGTTTATAGTATACACACATGTAAGGCTATCTACCACTATATTTATACAAATACTATGACAAATAATGTTTCTGATTCCTAAGGCAGTATGTATGATTTTATGTTTTTGTTAAATATATTGTATTTTCTCCTGATGTTTAGACTTCATACTATAATTTGCAGATTTCACTTTCAATATACATGTTTAAATGTTTCATTAAAAATTAAATAAAGAAAGAATAAAGGTTATCAATTCAATTTCTTAAGTGAAAAATATTTTTATTAAATATGCATGAAAGTTGAATTGATTTGTCATTAAAAATGCTGGTTGATATTATGCGAAGTTCACCTGCTAGGGAAAAAAAAAACACACTAATTTATCATTTTTAGATTAGAAAATGTAGTTTATTTTTAAAAGGGTATTCTTTGTCTGCGAAAAGTATTTTTTCTTTAAGAGGAAATATAAAGTGTGGCTTTTTCTATTTAGTGAGTTTCTTTATTTCTTCTTCAAAGCTTGTTGGAATAAAATTTATAGAAACATCAAAAAACACTTTTATACTATCAGTAAATTGTATATACTTTTTTTAAATGTAATATTATATGGATAAATGATCTTTAAGAAAATACTGCAATGCACTGTAATAAGGATGCATGTACTTTTTCAGAATTTTATTTTTAAAAACTTTATCTGTGAAATACCCATCAAAATTTTTTAATCAGATATTATAGCATACTTTTAACTACTTGTGTAAAAAATTAAGTAGAAATTGAAAATGGAGCACTTCGAGAAATTAGCTGTTGAAGTTATTCACTCTGTCAACCAAAAAATGAGGAATAAACGGATTTTACAGTTACTGTAATAAAGTTGTATAACATTGACCTAGCTTAAGCGAAAATGTGTTTTTTCTGATCAAAACAACACAAATTTGAAGTTTGTCGGACAAATTTTAAGAAAGTTATGGCTATTAATGTGTGTATAAGTGTCATTCAAGATGGTGCCCGACAGGGCATCTCATCTGACATTTGAAAGCTCATAACTTTTGAATCCCTTAATTAATCTTAATATAATTGATATATTTGTAATCAGCATCAGAAGTTTTACATATGTATGAAATTTCATCAAAATA
The DNA here is from genome assembly GCA_038373885.1 of Cheiracanthium punctorium. Taxonomy (NCBI): domain Eukaryota; kingdom Metazoa; phylum Arthropoda; class Arachnida; order Araneae; family Cheiracanthiidae; genus Cheiracanthium; species Cheiracanthium punctorium. Next base: position 2,114 of record JAWZYV010014472.1, on the reverse strand, counting down.
TGTGACGGATGGTGTCATTTTCGAAAAATTTTGGTTGATTTGATATGGAATGACCCAAGTGCTATTTACATGCTATTCTAATCATACTGACATATTCAGGTGTACACTAGGTTGTTTAATCCACCGATGTTTTTTGGAGTTGAAAACGGGCCACTGGTTGCGTAGTTTACATAGCTGTGCAACTAGGTTGCTGAATCCACTGAGGTTTTTTTAGTTAAAAATGGTCACTGGTTGCGTAGTTTACATAGCTGTACAACTAGGTTGCTTAATCCACTGTAGTTTTTTAGTTAAAAGCGTTCCACTGTTTGCTCATTTTAAATTGCCTGTTACTGAATTTGCAGATGTTCTTTTGGTTAAATATGGGCGTTGTATTTTGTTTTAATGTTTTTGTTAGTGGAATATATGTGCAATTTTAATGTGTTAAAATACTTTGACTTTGCTGATCGTGCAAAATGGTTGGCAACAGTCGCCGTGTTTACATGGAGTGCGCACCAGCTTGTATGATTTTACCATTATAATTGATTAAATTGGTCCTTCACAAAATTGTAATCTATTAAAACATACCCTTCACAAAATTATAATCAATTAAAACAACCCTTTTTTGGCATTTTACTGCACATTTTAATTTATTTTGGAAATTATTTTAAGAAAAAAGTGAATTTTACAAAAATTAGTATGAAAATTCACAAAAATGAGTGTTGAAATTCTCAATAATTATTGAAGTTCCCCAAAATAAACAGTTTTCACGAAAATAGGACCCTAGAAAAAATTTCTGGATTGACCCCTGGTGTATCTTATATGGTCTATATCTTATGACTGTAATTCAGTGTCAATTATATCACTGTCAGTCATCTGAGGGTATCAATGTTACACTGAGAGTTTAGAAATTTAAAAAAAAAAAAAATTCAAGGAAGAACTACTTAGTTTTGCTCTGTGGTTATACTGCAGTCTTTTTAACTTACACCTGGCAGAGCAGATTTCACTGTTTACATTGAACAAGCGGTGTGATATTCGGATAGGCAGGTTTTGGGCCTACTACTATACTTATTTGCATAGGGTAGGTAAGCTATGTAATAATAAGTAAAATAATAGGTCTTGTTAGTACAGTACTAAATGCAGATTTGGGTCTATATACATCTATTAAGATAAGGATTTTTTATTCCTACACGTACAAATATATGCATTACATATTGTTGCGTCGTTGCTTAGTGGTGTGTTTTATCAATAAAGAATATGCGAACTTTGTATAAATGCAAAAATCTATAATTGAATCTTGGTTACAATAAGTAAATATTTACAAATATTACAAAACATGAAGAAAATGATTCTGCGAAGTGCATATTGGCTAAGGAGCCAAAAGTTGTCGACCGTCAGGTTGTGCGGTTGTAATGCGAATGTAGTGTCTATAAAGTTAAGATTGTCTGTGAGTCCAAGTGACTGGAGCACCACTCAAAGGGCGTCACTGGGTGCGTATGTGCGGGAACATATACTCCCACCCTATCAGGGCCTTAGTCCTGATATAAAGGAAGAGGTGAGAGCTTTGTGATAGTGCGCTTCAGAACACTGTTTTTGGTCTGTACTGAGGCAACTCGCACAAGACCATCGTTGCCTGAATGCGTCTCAATGACACGTCCGAGCTGCCAAATACCAGGAGGAACCCCATCTTCGTGAATTAAGACGATGTCGTCCTTCTTGATGTTTGGTTGTGGAGTCTGCCATTTTTTACGTTCTTGGAGGGAGCTAATGAAATCTGTCAAATCCAGTGGTTCTATGTTCAAATTAAAACTCTTGTTTCACGGCACAAACATTTATTTATTTACAAGTTACTATATACACCAAATCAAATATTTCTCGTTTATCAATAGTATCAAATAATATCAATATCATATCAAAAGGTATCAAAATTCAATTCGAGGAAACGGCGCGGTCATGCGTCCGCTCTCCTGCTTATCTCAAATTCGACTGCTCTAGTAGGTGGTCGCCGCACGGCGAACCGAAACTTTTCATGCTCGCGACATCCTCCCACCTTTTGATTTTCAGTAGGAGGGAAAATCAAAACATTCCAAAACTACATAGAATACAAGTATATGAAAATGATAAATAATTATACGAAC
>JAWZYV010014471.1:0-78071 GCA_038373885.1 Cheiracanthium punctorium | reverse complement strand
GGACGTGCAGTCCTTGGGAAGGGGGCAATGTTACGAATTTTCGGGGCAAACCCTCTACTCTGGGGCTTAAAATGGTTTAAAATTCGTATTCTACGCTTCAAATAGATAAATTTTGCTTTTTGTTGCATCAAAATCGGCGAATTAGAACCGGAGATACAGAGGTTTCAGTTTCCCAATTGTTTTTTTCTACAGGTTTCTAGAAATCTCGGGAAATATTGGTCCTAGGGCTTAGATCTCTTCCTTTTGGGGACTTATTTTTTGGTGCCAAATTTGGCGATATTTCGCTTAAAGTCGCCAAGCTTGGCGACATTTTGATCATTTGGCGTGATTTTCCCAATGGGGCCTGGAAGTTGGTTTTCCTGCATTAAAAAAGCATAATAACCTAACATTTCTCTTCTATGACGTAATCAAAATTCTCGCTTTTAGTGGAATTTTCGGGAAATAGACTTTTCTGGAAACTTCTTGTACCTTCTGCGTCGGCTATATATAGAAGCGCGCGTTGCCCTAACAGTTCAGTGCGAGTTGAACTCTCAATGTGTGAAGAGCTCTCAGTACGCTTGCTTTGTGAATTGATAGTGCTATAGAAGCTGTGTTTTAGCTTGCTTTATGAAGCTGTTTTTAAAGTGCTGTGTGTAAATTCTTCATTGCTGTGTCTTAAGGGATTGTGTATGATATCCCTTGAATATTTCCACTGAATTTTTGCCTGTGAAAGTGACTTATTTTTTGTGAGAAATACAGCATTTGTGAGAGCTTCTGATCTAAGCGGATTGTTAAAAGCACGTTACTGCTAGATTGTGCTTGTGAATTGTGTACAGCTGATTGTTCTACGAAGTTCTAGAAGCAATAAAGTTTATGTTCCATCCTGACAAGTGACTTTTTTACTTGAACTTTTTACACCAACTGGACTTTAGAACGACGAACCCCAGGAGTAGCAGAGTAATTCCGCAACAATATGTTATGTTGCACTGTTCAATGTTTAATAACAAGATATATTTTCAGTGAATTAGTTTCATAAGACTGAAGGATCAAATAAAAGTTACAAGATTGTACTTTTAGTCTGCTTTCATGATTTTAACATAGGATTACATTCTGCCGTAACAGTCCAATGGAAAAAAATAATTTTCTTTTTAATATCATTTTTATTTATAGTTTAGTTAGGGCAAAGCTATATGAGAGTTACTTGCCTAAAGGGGGAATGGACTTTTTAAGATGGAGGACTTTTTAAGGGGGGTCTAATGTGTATTCATGTAATATGTGGAGAAACTTAGTTAAAAATTGAACACGGAAATACCTTAGTAATTAGTTAAAAACATTAAAAGCCTAAAATTTCCGTAAAAAGGTTAAAACACGCACCATTGGCGCTTTCGACAGCTTAACCCACTGTCATCATCAGAACTGAGTTGCTTGGCTCGTTCACCGCCTCTTCTTCACCATGGCTTGCCACGATTGCTCGATCTGCGCATGCGGCATGTCGTTGACAGCTACCTCTTGTGTCATTATTTCCAACGCTTCCCGTCTTAAGCCATAATTGTGATTATTGTAATTAGCTATTTTCTTGACATTTACGAAATCTATATTTATATTTTCTTTTAAGGCTAGGCGGGATAGAGCGGTACTTTGTCTATTGTATTTTATGTCGTTTATGTGTTCTTTTATTCTATCTTTAATTTTTCTTTTTGTAACCCCAATGTAGTATCCGGGAAGGTTGGAATCACTATATGTGAAATTTATTTTATAAATACCTGCGGTTTCTAGAGGGTTAATCTTGTCTTTATCCGACCGGATTCTTTTAAAGCAAATCGGGGTCGAAATCGGGTCCGAAAACGGACCCGATTTCGACCTGGACAGACCCCTGCATAACCTTTTGATATTTTGACGAATCGTGGAACATTCATTTAGCCCTCTTTTAAAAGAAAAATGGGGAAGATATATAAATTAGAGGACTTTTTTATTAATTTTTAAGTAAAGAAGGATTTTGAATGCAGAAGCTGCTACCAGAATAGTTTGATTTATTTGTTAGATTTGAATTTGAAGCCATTGCAGAAGTCAGTCATGATACCAATTTTTATATTACCTTGCCACAGATAGCAATGAATGAACAAAAAAACTGTTTCTTCAAGCATGATTATTCAGCAGTATTTTTGTGAGATTAAAAACTGGGTACCAGATTTTTGCAATGCATGGGACATCTGCTTCTGCAAGGTTTTAAATATTTGACATTTTTTCAAATACATTAGGAAAAAAATAATTAAAAAATGAAGAAAATCTGAAACCCTTTCAGATTTTAAATACGCACCAAAGTGCTATATATTAAAAGCGTATCATAATTTATGCGTCGTCCCTATTTTCTTCCTTATTCCATAAGGTTGGAAAGTGTATCATTATTCATGAGTGAGCAGTATTTTTCTTCCTTGATTTATAAAACCCATCATTGGAATCGAAATCTATCTTAAAATCGCCTACTAAAACTATTTTACAATCTTCGCCAAGTATATTACAACTATACTTCACCGTTTTAACTATTGTTTCGAATGTGCATCATAATCCATGAGTGTGTCGTGTTTGTTTTTCTGGGGTTGATTTCTACTTTAACGCCTCAACTCTTGCCAAGGTGGTGATCATTAAACGTACACACAGGGGTCGCGCTGGCTTTTTTAAAAGTTTCGCCAATCCATTTGCCAAATTAGATTTTGCCGGACATCATTAAGAAATGCAATTGCCAATATTTTTGCCAAAATTTTATTATCGCAATTTTCGACGTTGACGATCGACAGCGGGACCCCTGCATACACAGTAACCATGACGATTTTTTGTATTTATGTGGCAATCGTAATTTAGAATTAAAAGGCGATTTGGAACAACCTGTAAGTACAGCGTTCCGTTACATTTTTACTTATTTTGGGTTGTCAATTAATGTAGTTTTAATAATTAAGTGTCTTCAAATTCCTTAACTAGTGCGTTTATCACTAATTTGTTCACTTTAGTTTTCATGTAGTTGTTTAGGAAGCGTTGAAACTTGTGCATAACTCCTAGAGACCCATGACTTCAAAGCTCGCCAAAGTGCGGGGAATTTTTAAGTTGGCGAAAGTAGGGGCGTTAAATTAGGAATCAACTCTTTCTTGAACCATAAAGCACATCTTTGGAATCCAAATCTATCTTAAAATCGCCTACTGATGCTGTTTTAAAATCTTCAGCAGGCATATTCGAAATATAGGCATATTCCAACTATACCTCGTAGACATTTTAAAGACTGTTTGGAATGAGCATCATAATCCATGAGTGTATCGTGTTTTCCTTCTTTGTTCCATAAAACATTTCTTCGGAATAGAAATCTGTATTAAAATCGCCTACCAAAACTGTTTAACAATTTTCGCCAGGTATAGTCAAACTACACTTCACCTTTATAAATACCATTTGGAAAGTGTATCATAATCTATGAAGTGTACCGTATTTGTCTTCACTGTTCTATAAAACACTTCTTCGGAATTAAATTCTATATTTAAATCGCTTACTAAAACTATTTTACAATATTTGCCAGGTGTTTTCTAACTATACTCAAAATATATTTATAATAAATTGTCGCGTTTTGGCACCCAGTTTAGCGATCATTTATCAAAAATTGCAAACCTTGTGCGACTTTCAACATTTTATTAATGCCCCCCCCCCTCCACGTTATCTGGCAAACACATTTGAAAAGTGACTCGACTCGAAATTTGTACCAAAATCGTGTCTACAAAAAAAGCAAGGTTGAAATTAATAGCACTCTGGTGCTAAAAATGTAATTCTAATATATTTTTAAACAAACATATTCTGAAAGACTCCCCGTTCAGTAAATACATAAAAAATACAGCCGGATCTTAATACAATTTATTCCTGTTTCTTCTTACAAATGCATTTGATTAAAAATTACAATGGAAATAAACTAAAAGAATAAATTCGTAATTATTATTATAAGTGGCATTTTAATTCCTAGCTTAGATTTAAAAATTGAAATGCTTCAACATATGAAAATGTTCTTCATTTTAAAGGATACAAAATCCGTTTAAAGCGTGATAAATAAGAATTTTTCTATTCACTTTTTCATTTTTACATTTAATTATGTCATATATATGTTTCCTAACATACATTTTGAGAGAATATTATTATTTTAACGTTAAGATTACATTTCTCTATCAGGGCCTTCTGTAAAGACAAATTTTTCCAACATTGATATAAGTTTCAATGTTACTCCATTTGAAAAGTACTAAGCAAAAATATCCAGATCAACTGACTCAACTACCTTGGGATTTTTTATAGCAGCAACAACATAACATCCTAAATTTAAAAATGTGTAAAATTTGTAAATTCTGCAACACAATCTACAGCCCAATTTGCAAGTTGAGCAATTCTAAAGAGCTCCTCAAGATCACAGTTTGATGTTTTTCAGGAGACTGAATCACGGAGGATTTAAATATTTAAATTAATACTGCTTGGATATTTTCTGCTATGGAGAGATGAAATATTTTGCAGTGTTAAATACGGCAATCTGAGAATTATGCATAAAAATATATGGAGTGCTGTTTTAATAGCAACAATAGTGAGAAACTATTATCATTTATGCTAATGTGAAAATTGCAAGGAATCAAAGAATAAAAAAAGCACCATTAGTGGTAAATATCTGTTTCTTTAAACTGAACATTAATGAGGTAAAAATGAAGATAGATAGCATAAGATAAGTAACAGATAGTATTGGTAGATTTGCTGAATAGTATGGATTAAAGCACAATATACTATGTTAATAAATATTTCACGAAACGAAGTGTTCTATTCATCATTTTTCAATGGCCTTCTTATAACTAACTAAACAATAATTAATCTTATATTACGTTAATATATCCCCTGGTAGTTTCAACAAGAGACTACTTGAACATTTTTTTGAGATTCTATTTTGCTACAGGTAGTTAAAATCATATTTTAAGAAAATATTCGCTTCTTCACTTTTTTTAAGAGCGGGTATGCAGCTAGTATATATAAATATATATAAGTGTGTGTGTGTGTACACATACAAAAATCTGTGAAAGCAAAAAAAATTTTTTTTTAATGATAGAAATTTTTTTCTTCTAAAAATGCCTTTTATTCATTGTAATCATCAGGTATCATCAAAATACTTAAATACGACCACCACATTGACTGCTGTATTAAAATTATGTTTTTTTTTTTTTTTTTTTTTTTTTTTTTTTTACAAAAGACATTTTCATTTAAATGTTTGGTAAATTCAGTTCATCTATTTTAAATGAAAAGAACTAAAATTTTACTTTAAAGAATCAAACTAAAGTGGCAAAAACAACCTGTGAAACAATTTTCATTTCAGGCATACCGCCTTAATATTGGTGATTTTAGAAGGGAGGAGAAGAAAATTTAAATAAGCCAAAATATAATGATCGTAAAAAGAAAAAAAACTAGCAAATCTTACCCATTCTTTGGCTTTATTGTGTTTAAAATGAATGCACTATATTATACATTTTCCCCCTTCCTAATCCAATCATTTAATATTCATAAAATCAGGGTTGGCAAGTTTTTGATGCATGACAGTTTTTGACAGTTTTAACCATGGTTTAAACTGTCACGTCAAAAACCTTAAATATTGCATTTTAAAATATATGCAAATTACATTTAATAATTTATTTTAATACAATTACAAATATTGATTGATTGTTATTGATCATTAATATTAATCTACTACAAATATTGACTGTAGTAAAAATACTAATTGATTTCTTCAAAATTGCACACATTGTGAAATATTATATTACCTTTTAAGAAATATTGTAAACATCTTTTATACATTTTTTTATCAAGCATGTTGTCTAGAAACAGAAAAGAGAGTGGAAAAGTAATTTTATTACATATCTAATATGTTCAAAATATTATTCTTGCTGTTATAACATTAAAATTCTAAATAATCTATCTGCATCAAAAATTAGGACTGTCCTTAAAATCTTCCATGGCTTGTAAGTTTCCCACATGTAAAATACCAATGCCAGTTTGTGATAAATTTCAATGCCACATTACATTTAATACATTGGTTACATTCAATAAATTGGTAATCTATATTGAATGGGGTTCTATTTTGAATGGGAAACTTTAGTATACTGATAATCAAAGGTGTTTATCTTTATTTCATTTTATTTAAATGACTGAAATTGCTATGTTATTTGTTTTTGCTTAAAACCCTTTCAATTTAGGTACTTATTTAAATTAAATCAAAATAAGTTTAATATTTGCTTCTACAGGAAATGTTTAGCCATACTTCAGTTTGAAAATTTGAAAGACTGCTGAACATTATTTATATATTAACTTTCCCTCCAAATTATATATTGCCAAATTATATATACTACTGAATAAATTAAATTTTAAAATTTTTATCCTATAAATGGTATTTATTTATTTATACAAAGAAATGCACACTACAGGCAATTATTATGAGCCCAATAATTGTCATTTGTTGAGAAATAACTGTCATTTTTTAATATAATAATTATTTTTCAATATAATTAACTTTAATTATGTATTTAGTTTAATGCAAACATTAAATATACTGCACAATTAGTTTACATATTCTTCTCTTTCTTTTATGGATTAGTTTTTGACAGTTTAAACCAGTTTTTGACCCTTGTCATGTCAAAAACCCAACACTGCATAAAATACTGTTTAATTTTACATCATACAGCACTTACAAACTAAGAAATAACATAAAATTGAGTAGTTTGACTTACATGCATTACATAAAAGTGATATTGTGTAGTCCACGTTCAAACTGTGGGATAAATTGTTATTGCTGAGACTGCGTTGTAAATACCTAATAAAAAATATGGACAATTACATTTATACTATATAAACACAAATGCATGTACTGTAGGGTGGTCACAGGAAATCAATTTTTGAATTTGAAAAGGCAAATTTTGGGCAAAATGGCAAATTTTTAGGCAAATTGGCAAATTTTGGGTCACCCCAAAATTTGCCAATTGGCTAGAAAAGGAGATTGGCAAAGTTTCAGCTCAGTTGCATAATATTAATCCGTGCTTCATTGAGATCAAAGTTTGGGGAGAAAAAAGCAGTTTTTTCATCATAAAATGAATACAAGTTAACCTAGAAACACAATGTTTTTCTTGTTTCATAAAAGTTTTTGCCTTGAAGAAACACACAACACCTTTTTTGTAAAAATTTACAGATTTAAACATATATATGCATTTTTCAGGACTACATACAATTCAAATCTTGAAAAATGGACATCTTATGAAAATGCTAAAGTCCCATTTCACCTGCTTTTCCCCTTACATTTTTCTTTTCTTTTCAATTTCAACTTAATACACTAATGTGTGCAGCACCAAAATCGACGATATTTCTATGCTGTGAATGGCAACAACTAGACGTAAACATTAACACAATAACAATAACACATCACAAAAATCCAAAATAACAGTTCAGTGACGTCAAATGAAGCAAACATATTTGTTACTGGTAACTTTTACTTATGCATGTCATGCAGTAGCTAGATTCAACAATAATGCATAAGTGAAAATGCAAGATCTTTTGGATATTTTCAGTTTTAAAATATCGAATTTACAATATTTGGCATGTTTATTGCACATAAAAAAAAAAAAAAGTCTCCATGCAGACTAAACCCTTGGGCTAAAGCACATTTCAGCCATTTCCAGGGATGTTAACTCCAACACTCGATTTGGGAGCACCCCGGGAGCAGAAAAAATTTCATTTGGGAGCACCTCGGGAGCAGAAAAATTCCATTTGGGAGCAGAAAAATTCTATTTGGGAGTAGAAAAATTCCATTTGGGAGCACCTCGGGAGCACAAAAAAAATAGTTTCCGAGAGGAAAACTAAGATTCGAGATCAGAATTAACATGATTTTGGAGCATAAAATTGAAGATTAAGGAACACAATAAATGCATACAAGAAAAGCAAAGTTTGCGAGCAAACACCATTTGCTAAAAGCAAAACACTATTTGAAAGCACTTTAGGAAAGCTGTGGAAAAAAAAAGGGTGTACACAGGCTATGCTATCAGCAACTTGGTAAAAACAATACATATCAGGAGTCAGCAACCTTTCTGTGGTTAAGTCATTTTTTTCCTACTCAAGAACCATGAGTATGATTTGTATGCGGCTTGCGAGCCACAGGTTGCCAATCCCTGTCCCTTTTTTTTTCTTTTTCAGAATTATTTAGGGAATCTTCCTCTCGAAAAAGAGAGCACAAATAAAATGAAAACTAAATTTTAAAACAAAAGCTTCTATCTCATTCTTTGGTTCTATTACAAATCACAAGTAGTACTAAATGGAGATTTTTGAAAACCTAAATATTATACCTCTTATACAACAACACGTAATTGGTAAGCAGTATCGAAAACAAAATAAATTTGATGGTTAGAATAATTAAATGTGTGTACTTTTAATAGCATATGCTTTTGTATCAGTAATTTAACCTCATCTAATATTTACATATTCATCTATAATACTTGAACACAATATACAAAGCAAATGTAAACAAAAAATATTTAATGACTGTTGAGAGAAATTAAGAATTATGGGAAGTTAAAAATTAAGATTATGAGAAATTAATAATGAGATTACAAATTAAGTATCATAAGTTATCTAGTTTTCTATTTATTCTTTTTTTTTATTTTTATTAATTTCTTCTTGAGCTTTTTCATTTTCTTCTAATAGTTTTAATGGTATTGCAAGTCTATCCTTCCCTTCCGTTAATAGAATCTGTCCACTTTCTATAACAGCCAGTGGCGGCTCGTGACCTGCTTCAGTGGTGGGGCCCGAAAAAAATAGTGCCAGTTCAAATCGGGAAAATACATATACATAGAGCTGTGGCGGATCGTTACCCATTTCAGAGGAGGGGGCTTTTTTTTTTTTAAGCTCGAAAAGGTAAAACATATGAATCGCTTTTGTAAACAGTGTGAATACATAAAAACTTTTCGAATAACAAGTTATGAAAGGCGTATTGATTTCTCCTTTAAGTTTTCATTTAAAGACAGCAGATTTATTTTGCATGCACCAAAAAAACATTTTCCTCCATTTTTCTTTCTCAAAAAGGTACAATATCAATTAAAAAAAAAAAAAAAAAAACAATGCATGTGTACATGTTGAAAAACGAATTGGTCCATAATGTTTCATCTCCAAATAGCAAATCGTGCCCCTTCATAAACAAAAAACGGTGCCCGTTGCGATGATTACCGTAATTTATGGAAGAAACGCCGCACCCACGAAAATGAGCTTAGTTAGCTAGAAAATCGTCAAAAACGCCGCAGCCGCGATCGTTGGTGTGTGTGTGTGTGTGGGGGGGGGGGGTGATCGTGGTCAGAAGTCAATGCCAGATAAAATTCAATGTTTTCTAAAATAATTTCTTAATTAACAAAAAATAAATAAATAAAAAATATGTTGCATTACTTATTAGACCTAATTTATTAAAAAAGCTATTAAGTTGATCAGATATATTTCGGGAGAAATTGGATAAACGGTAAAAAAATCTCCTTTTTTCTCCCCCTTCCCATAGAATGTTTTAAAGTATTTGCCACTATTTTACGAAGCTTACGATTTCTATTTTCAAATAATCAGATATCAATGTTTATATTCACAAAGGCGAATTTATAGAAATAAAAAAATAACTTCTAAAAACCTTCTTGCATCCGCACAAAGTTCGGATAGACTACCAGGCGCCATTAAAATGAAAACAGCAATCGATGTGTGAGAAGAGTCTCCAGTTAAAAGTAAACATCCCCCCCCCCCTGCGGATGGCCAGCTGTTGATTACGTAATGAGCTTGCTTCAGCAAATTGTTGCTTTAAACTGAATGTTGTGTAACAACTCTTGATGGTAATTTATTTATTATTTTTTATATTTATCATACATTGGGATTTATTTTAAAAGCACTCAGCATTTCTTGAGCATACCAATTAGTTGGCAGTGTTTATTCCATAGAGTGCACAGGGTGCAAAGCCGCACGGCGAAAAAAAAAAAAAAATCTTTCAGATATTCATTCTTCTTCATCTTTCAGATAATTCCCAAATCACTTTATTTATTTATTTATTTATTTTTTTTTTTTTTTTTTGGGGGGGGGGGGGGGGGGGGGTTTAAACTCGCACCGTGCGCACACCAAGACTAATTTTGGGCTGAAAATTCAGTATTTTAAGAACAATAGAGGTTCATGTGAAAAACGGGTGCATTTAATAGAGAGCAGTGCACTTTTGCGGTATTTTACATGGCATACTGACTAAAGATACAGAACTATTTATAAGTTTGACTAAAAATATCTTTATAAGAATATCTCTCCACAAATTACATCTTAGGTATGTTTCTCTGATTAATCAACACTAACGATATCAGAAGAAAGCAGCTAGTATGCAAAGAGAAGAACCAGTGAAGAATTTTCCCAAAATTGCATAGCATACTTGGTTAAACATCTTACCAAAGTAATGGTTTGGAGAGCAATGTCTGTTCATGATATTGGACATTAATACATTGGAAAAGGCATGATTAACCAGTATCAGTATAAAAACTGTTTGAACAAAGACTAATTCCACAATTAAAACACTGGTTTTCAAACAGAAACTTCATATTCAGGCATGATGGAGCTCCATAACAATAAAGCAAAATCTTTGACAAAATTTTTCGATGAAAAAAATATATAAAACTCTTCCATGGCCTGGGAGCAGTCCAGATATGAACCCAATAGGCAATCTTTGGGCCATTGCAAAGAAAAAAATTAAACAAATGCAACATCACAAACAAGAATGGTCAGATAGAAAGAATTTACCACAATAACAACAAAACACAGCCTTACTGCCAAAAACTCGTACAAAGTACGGCAAGACATATTGAATCTTTAATTTTTTTAAAACCAAGGGTATACACACAAAATACTAAATGTATCAATATTTTTTTAATAGTGTATATTTTTTTAATATAAGATTTTATTGCAAATTTCAGAATTATTCTAATAATTTTCACACCTCTCTATAGTTGCTGATACATTCTTATCATCATCATTTTCTTTTTAAATGACATTAATTTTTACAGTCATGCTTAATTTGACTTTTCTCCCAAAGTATCATTGAAAAATGAAAATGAAATTTGTTCAGAGTTAAAATACAAAACATGATTTGTCATTTTAGAGTGTTTTGTCTGCAATCTCTATCAATTATTCTGCAGTGAGCATGGAATTTTAAAAAATTATATGTCTAGATTTGGTACTAAAAGCAGAGTAGAAGCATTGAACTATGCTTTTTTTTTTTTTTTTTTTTTTGCTAGTAACTTGTTTTTCTAAATAATAATTTTTAATGAAAATTGATTCCTGAAAAGATGTACATTTTAAGAAAATAAATGGCATTTCTCATCTACCTGGCATGGTGAATAGCAACAGGTACTCTAAAGAAAGAAAAAAAAATGTCTTTTGGTAAAACACATCAGTTAAAAATTAAAGTTGGATAAGTTCTTTATAATCATCTTTGGGCTACTGATTCTTTAAATGTTCTGTAAGAAAACTTGAAATTTCATACAAAGTATGCTGAATCTAATAGTTTCATCCTCAATAGCAGTTCTGTTCTTAGTCTTATTCAGACTAAAAGAAAAATGCACAAAGAGATATTTGTTTATTTATGATCAATAGTTATATAAAAGCATGGCTCAATGCGACCAACGCACACCTTTATCCCCAAATCACAGCAACCGTTTTTAAAATCACTAGTTAACTATAGAAATAATGAAAGAGAGGTTACTCACGAAACACTATCTAAAATGACAAATAATGTTTGGTGTTTTAACTCGGAACACATTGCATTTTCATTTTTTGATGATAATTTGGGGAAAAAAGTCAAATTAAGCATAGTAAAATTAATGTCATTTGAAGAAGAAAATGATGATGATAAGAATGTAAGAGCAACAATAGGTTTCAAAGAAGTGGATAATTTTTAGGACAAAGATGTCAATTTTTGTTTGTTTGTTTTACCTCAAACTGTAAATTATTTTAGAGATTTAATGCTGATAATAAATTTTGTAATTCTGATCCCAATGTATGATGTGAAAAAACATTATTTGAAGCAAAAATAATAGTGAAAGATTTAAACGGCTGTCAATGATTTAGCTAAAATTAATCCACTATTTCAACTCCTGTGTTACAAAAGATGAATAACAGAAGCAGTTTCTACTACAAGTTGTACAGTAGAACTCCAATTATCCTTATCAATTGGTACTGCACCCAATTCGGATAATCAAAAATTTGGATAGTTTGATTTTTTTTCCATAAAAAAGGCATTAATCCTTTGTGCTCGGAGCCTTTTTTGCTCAAGCAAACCAGCAACTTGAGACGAGTTAATATCTATGGAATATAATCAACCACTATTTGTGAACAGTTATTTTCGACTTAGAATATTGCAAAATTTCTGAGTTTAATGCACAAGTTGGTCACTGTTTTGAAAAAATATTTAATAAATATACAGTCAAGAAAACGTGGTTAGCTATATTCTATAGACGTTGGCAGTTATGGATTTACTGCATCACATGCAGTGGGGACTGAAAGTCGATACATGAGTTCAAAGGGTTAATTACTGTGTGTATGTACATTGAAAATGTGAGAAAAAAGCTATTTTTAAAGACAAAGAGCTTTTAATTAATTGAATGGAAAGGCAGCACATTTACATGTCAAGCATACTTACAAGTACTGCACATTAGAACAGTATGTAGTACGTACCATACTGTAAATGAAAGTCATTGCTCGTGCAGTGCCAATACTAGCTTCGTGGAGGGAAAGACAATAGTGCACGTAGACAGAAAAATTATTTTGGCATGTCACAGTGTGTTTCCATCTTAATTTTTTTTTTCTGAAATTCTGAAAACGACTTGGTAATCAGTGATTCAGATAGTCAGAGTTCGGATAATTGGAATTCTACTGCATCTGCTGCAGGATCTGCTGCATCTACTGCAGGTTTTTTAAATGAACTGGCATTAAATATCTTCCCTCGACTGCAATCTGAAAATGCACTCGTACAGAAAACTCTTCCTGTACTTTTCGTAGCATACTCTTATGTTACACATCTTGATGCTACCTTTGGCACATGCTACCTATCTTCTGCTTGTTTCCTGGGTTCGTCGTTCTAAAGTCCAGTTGGTGTAGAAAGTTCTAGTAAAAAGTCACTTGTCAGGATGGAACACAAACTTTATTGCTTCTAGAACTTAGTTGAACAATCAGCTGTACAAAATTCACAAGAACACTTAATCAGTAATGTGTTATTAACAGTCCACTTAGATCAGAAGCTCTCACAAAGGCTGTAATTCTCACACAAAATAAAACACTTCCACAGGTAAAATTCAGTGGAAATATACGAAGGATAACACTAATAATCCCTCAAGACTCAACAGTGAAGAATTTACACACAGCACTTTAAAAACAGCTTCGAAAAGAAGCGCAAAACACCGCTTCTATCAAGTGTACTCACACTGAGAGAGCTCTTCACACACTGGGCGTTCAACTCGCACTGAGCTGGGGCTTCCGAAGCGTTTCAATTTATAGCCTACGCAGAAGGTACAAGAAGCTTCCAGAAAAGTCTATTTCTCGAGGATTCCACATAAAGCGGTAATTTTGATTACGTCATAGAAGAGAAATGATAGGTTATTATGCGTTTTTCATGCAGCAAAAGCAACTTTACAGGCCCCATAGGGAAAATCATGCCAAATGACCAAAATGTCACAAAGCTTGGCGACTTTTGGCAAAATATCGCCAAATTTGGCACCAAAAATAAGTCCCCAAAAGTGAAGAGATTGAAGCCCTAGGACCAATATTTCTCGAAACTCCATATATTTGAATGGGAAACCGAAACCTCCGTATCTCCAGTTCTAGTTGACGGATTTTGATGAAACAAAAAGCAAAATTTATCTATTTGAAGTTTAGAATACGAATTTTGAACTATTTTAAGCTCCAGAACAGCGGGTTGCTCCAAAAATTCGTAACACTATATACGATTTAGTAAGTCTGACCTCAGATAGATTTTAATAGAGCTTGACTATAACCCTTTGCTTGCAGGGCCCGATTATGACCATAAGGAGCCCCCGTGCATTGATAGATTAGGGGGCCCCTGATCTATGAAATTTGTTCCATTTTTTATAAAATTTTGATGTAAAAAAGAATATTTCAGAACAACATTTGAAATTGGGGCCCTGGGCAAAGTCCCGATTTGCCCATGCGATAATAAGGCCCTGTCTGCTTGAAGATCAGTACTCTAAAATTAATTTTGCTTTTTTTCCCGCTTTACGCCAGAAAATGAAATTAAAACCTATAATTTAAAATTTCAGTATTTATATGGTCCCTTAACGGTTTACCATAATGGGACATTTTTAAACGTGGAAAAGTGACTTAAGTCACAATGTTTGCTGCTTCGTAAATCGATGAATTTTGGTCATAGATGGACGAATTTTTTTTTATTGTGCATGAAATTTCATAAAGAAAATCTTTCTAAATATAACCGATAGGACCGGGGGATCTTATAAAAATTTAAATTTCTTAATTTTTATAGAAATTACTTTAATTAGATCACTTTAATTGTTTCTCATATAATATATTATACAATTTAAAGCATTTTTGCAATTAGAACTATGTGTCTCTGACTAACGGTTTAGGAAATAGCCATTGGACAGTGTTAGCACTGGACACCCTGTATATACTTTTAGAATGAAATATTTTGTTATGTACAAAATGTGTGTGTTTAGAGGGAGGGATGAAAGGAGGAAAGCAGATGAAATTGAATTTTTCAGATTTTCATAAAATGTCAGGTTTTAGGATTCGGAACACACCTTGACCTCAGTGACGTTGGAAAGGGGGTGAGGCTTATTAGCTCAGTCTCCCCCTACCTTGGAGCAAGGGAGAAAACTATCAAAATTCAGCACAATATGGTGTCTCTTTTAGTTCCGGAATCAATCAAAATATACCGAGCCTCCCTTCCAAACGCACTGAACTGCTACGTTCCTGCTTGTCCTGAAAAATGCATACATGTTTAAGTCTAACTTTTTACGCAAAAGTAAAGGAAAGAACATTTCTTGTGAAACAAGACCAACATTATGTTTCTAGGTTCAATTCATTTTATAATGAAAAAGTATTTTTTGGCGAAAAATTGCAATTTCAGCAAACTTTGTAATTGTAGAAATTTTATAAAAATGGTGAATAATTTTTCATTAAATGGTATTTTAGAAGAGAAAAATGAAAATCGTCATCCCCAGAAAGAGACACCTTCCAATAATGAACGACATTACCAGTATCATGACTGTTTATTATTTGGATGCAACACTATATTATTGTACTTTTATAAAAAAAAAAAAAATATTTCTAAAGATTTAGCAAAATTTTAAAAAAGTTTAGTATATTGCAACTCCCTTCAAAAAAAAAAAAAAAAAAGTCTACGGGCTATACATAGAAAATTACAGTATTTTACTAATTTGCAAGTGTTGTAGACGTATAAATATGATTGAAATAAGACCACATTATGTTGTAAATTGTTCCATAATCAATTAATTTAGCAAGATTTTTCTTATTTCAAAATAATTTCAAAATTGGATTTTTATATCTAAATTATCAGGTGTTTACAGAAAAACGTAACTTTATAAAAAAGAAAACGCTTATAAAAATATCATACTCTAAATGGCCAGTAAGTGCTGGTGGTAACCTTCTCTGCAAGCTAACCTGCTCTAATTGAGCTTTTTTCATCAGATGGATCCAAATGCATGTTATTGCTAATGCATGTGTAGAACTTGCTTTAGTCACATCAGGCAAAGGGAGGGGTTCCTTTTCAGGATATAACAAATCATATAACTTCATTACAGGCAAAAAGTCATTCAACTGAAAAAAATTATATCAGATTATAAAATTTGGATTTATTTTCTTAAATAGACAAATGGCTGGTATTTCAAAATGACACATATTCTCTTATATAATAAAATCTTACAGTAAACAAAGTTTGTAGCTACATTTGGGTAAGAGATTTAAAATTTTCAGGAATTTTGAAGTGGGAAAAAAAAGGGGGTTTTCTTTCTTTTTTTCTTCTTTCTGGAAAAATTGACTTTTCACAAATAAAATTTTACCATGTAGTTATATTTTCTTAAAAAATATAAAGAAATAAACAGTTTAAGAATTTAAGTGATCTAATTTTTTTTCAATTAAAATGAATATAACATTTTAACTAAAGGCATAGTTTACAGTCATTTAAAAATGCATTAGTAAGCTAACAAGCTTTGACATAAAAGAAAATGAACCACATTCAAGAACATTTGAACATGAAACGTGGTTTCAGATAGGAAGATATACATAATTTATAAGACTAAAATTTTGCAGAGAGAAGCAGATAAATATATAACCAAAGTATATTTAATATTAATTTATTTTCCATTTGTAGGTTTAATAATCTAAATTCCATGGAAAGAACAGATACTTCTACTAGTATGGTTATAAAGTGAGTGGGAAAGCTATCTGTTTAAAACAACCTTACTTTAATAGAACATTCAGTCATAATGAAAGCTAATTAAATGAAGTATTTGGTAATTTCTTTCAAGGGTATGGTTACAATAAATCAATGAAAATTTTTAAAACTTTATATTTATGGTACTTTTAAGTACCTTGAGTAGATAAAAGGTTAAAAATGACTACCCATCCAAAAAAAAAAAAAAAAAAAAAAAAAAAAGGCCATTTTGGCATCTTGTGCAATGTCAGAAATCTCTGAAAACTAAATAATGAAAGTGGCAATGCACAGGAAAAAAAATTGAGCAATTAAAAAAGAAAAAAATTTTTACATTCCCTAGGAATGAATGCATTAGCTGAATGTAGCTTTTTTACCCAGCACAATTTCCAATTATCACATCAAAATAGTATTTTAAATAACGTAACTCAGTAATGTCCACTAATAATTTGATTTATTTGTGCTGTCTTGTTAATGAAATCCTTTGCTTCAAGAATGATGAAAAGGTCAGAACAATGAAATGGGTGCTCAGCTAATATCAAAATAAAGCAAGACTAAAACTCCACAGTACCAATATATGAAATAATTACAATTAATACATACTAATGGAAATATTTAAATCAAAATAAGGACACAACATGCAGTTCAAATAGCAGAGGTAAATATTTTAAATAACTATTTACACATACATGATTTTTCTGTATGCTTCCAGATATGAATTGTAGCAAAACCCACATAAGATGATCTCTACCTTTTCGGAGATTTCGACCAATTAACTAAAAAGAAATTTGAAAATAAGAGTTAATCACTATTAAAAAATTTAAATATATGCAGAAAAATATTTTTAACAATTATAAAAGAATTACTTAAAGCTCAAAAACATACAATGTCAATAGAAAAATTTAATGAAAATAACAGGAATTTTTTTATAAGCAGAATACCACAGAAATTCTTACATGAAATTTTAAATATTTATATTTGAAAGGGTCATTTCAAAAAATGCGTAAGTCATGATTTTTTAAAACATACATAAGTACATTTTTAAAATGTATAGTTTATATCAATGCTAATAAAGGTATTGTGTACTTTGAAGCCTAATCATTATAAACTTAAACAAGTTCTTTAAAATTCACCCAAAAAAGTGTTTTAAAGTTTGTGGTTGTGACTTATGATAGATTTGTCACTAATAAAGGGATAGGCAAAATAATAAAAAATTTAATATTTCAAAATAGAGATTTAAAATCCTTAATTCAACTCTGCATGAAACAGATTCAATTCTGTAGGAACATTGTTCCAGCTACTCTCTTTCTTTTCTTGATAGAGATTAAAATATGAATGGAAAAGATTAATTACTGTCATCATTCTAACCTTGCATTATTTTGTAAAAATTTCTTTTAAACACTTATCATTAAATTGCTATTCACTTTAAGTGAATAGCAATTTAATGATACTACGGTTTCGGGTTCAACTCCCGGTGGTCGAGGTTCGATTCCCGAATGAGCTTGGATGCCATTGTGTCCATCCCTTCATAGGGGACAATGTTGGTCCACCTACTAGGTGCCCCCATAATAAAGTGACCAACAACTACGGCCTTAGTAATGACCAATGCCTCCAAGGCATTGTTAGGGCCCGCCATTTGAAAAAAAAAAAGACAACTGAATGATTCTATCAGATTTCCTCCTTTAATTGTTAGTAAGGGAAACAATGATTTAAGGAAGACAGTACATAAGTACCTTTGAGTGAAGAGCTAAAACCATGTGAGGAAAACTTGCATACTGAAACAAAACAAAATAGATTAACTGGCTAGAAAGGTGTTGCCACAGTAATTGAGTGGGTCCCCCATCTTCCATAGCTTCTGTTTCATGTTCCGATTTTTCCATGGCAGAAACAATGAGCTCCACTAATTGTTCTTCTAAAACAGGACATCTTTGCTTTTGCTATAAAGTAATATATATACAACATATAAATATTGAAATACATGTTTTATCTTGTCAAACACACGCTATGGTAAGGAAAAAAAAAAGGTTTCCCAAATGATTATAAAAGAGAAAAACCGGGATATTAAGGGGTTTAGTACAAATTCATAAACTAAAATCTCAGTCACTTTGGCATTTTAGTTAGTTTCTACGTGTTATTATTGATTAAAATTACTGTTTTACACAATCAACATTTAATTATATTATAGCATAATTAATCTCACTCAATAAGTTAGTAAGCCATACCTGCCAACCTAAGAAAATTAACATCAGTAAAATTATGTCCTCATTTCAGTACATTTTTACCTCCCATCAGTAAAACTGAGTTCATTTATTTTTTTTGGTACTAATAATTTCTGCTCTTGTTAAGCTAAGTTTATTTCTGGTCAAAATATTTTTTATTTTTATTAAATCATTTTCATTCATAACTGAGCCTGCTCTACTTAGTGTTAGTTTTCTTACCTGGTTTAATTAGGGAGGGGGGGGGTAAAAATTTAATTTAAAATAGGAATCAGTTTTCATCCTTACGGAATTAAAGCTTTAAATGAGAGTTCTAAAAGAAAAATATTTACTCACAAGAGCGATGGAAAAAGATTGAATTCAAAATCTGAACATGCCCCATTCAATAAAGTGTTTTTTCTTTGTTGGTTTCCTTGAGAGAGGAAGGAGGGGGGGGGGGGTTAAAAATTATTTTAAATTCAAAATGGGAGTCAATTTTTACTCTTATGGCATTGGATATTTAAATAAAGGAGTGCTGAAGGGAAAATATATATTCTCTAGACGGATGGAAGAAGATTGAATTGTATGAAATTGCGAACTTCGAAATTAGCCGAGCAATCCGTAAAATTACTCCTCATCTCCGTACATCAGTAAATTAATGGCAAAATCCGTATATTTTACGGATAATCCGTAAAAGTTGGCAGGTATGGTAAGCACTAATCTTTTAATTGCAGTTTATTCCTTTTAGGATTAAGTACATTTAATAACACACATTTAGATTCTTCTTCAAAACTAAGCAGCCAAAACTAAGCAGCCACCCCACACACACACATTTCATTCTTAGGACTACATCTCTGAGAGATATGAATTTTAAAAAAAGAAAGAAAAAGAACAGTTCATTTTCTATATCACTATTAATTTACATATTTTTTTATATAATTTTAGAATGCCTTCGATTTGTGTTTGTTGCAACTGCAATGAACAATGCATAGTCACTAACAGTCATAGAAAGAAAAATAATCTTACTGTATTAAAAAAGCAGTATATGTTTAATTAAAACACAGCTGCATATGGTATAAAATATTATAAAATTATAAATGCTATTGTTATTAATAAAATTTTTCATGGAAATAATTATAATTAAGAGAGTCACTGTTACAAACAAAAATTATAAAACTATAACAAAAAAACACTCACAAAACTAGTGTTAAAAAATTACATAAATAAAAACTTTGTATGAGTGTGCAGTTAAACAAAGTTTTTATTTACTGGGTGATCCAAAAGTCAGGACAAACTTTAAAAATTAATAATAATCCAAAAATGAATCAAGATACAAAGATACGGTTTGCACCAAACGGATAGAAAAGAAACCAGGTTTTGTGTGGCAACGAAACAAAAATAGTTTTTTTGGCGAACTTCGAACAACAGATGGCACTATAGTGTTTTATTTCACCAAAAGATGATTTACAAATGAAAAAATGTTGACAACTTACAAGTCAGCTTAATTACAGTTAATTGGTACAACAGTAAATTTTCAATGTGCTGCCCATCATTCAGAAGTACAGTTGTGAAACGAGTCACCACACCATTCACAGCATTTAGTAGCATTTCTTGCATTACGGCAGACACATTTTGGCAGATGGCATCTTTCAGTGCTGCTAGTGATGCCAGATGGCCGCGGTACACTTTTGACTTCAAGAATCCCCACAGCCAAAAGTCACAGGGCATAAGATTGGGAGCTCTTGGAGGCCATGATTGATTAAAGCAACGACTGATAATGCAATCCACCCCAAATGTTGAGCATAGCAGATGTTGCACAGGCAGAGCAATATGAGGTGATGCTCCATCTAGCATAAAGGTGACTGTTTGAAGTGGCTGTCGCGCTTGCAGTTCAGGAATAATTTTGTTCTGTAACAGTGCTGCATATCGCTGACCAGTGACAGAAACTGTTTTGAAACCCGTCTGTGTGACTTCCTCGAAAAAAAATGGAACAATTATGAAATCAGCAATGAAGCCACGCCAGACTGTCACTTTAGGCTGTTGCAAGGGTACCTCAACAAATGCATGTGGATTTTCTGTGGTCCACACTCGACAATTGTGGGTGTTAACAGCGCCAGAAAGTGTGAAATGGGCCTCATCTGTCCAAAGCACAGTGTGAAGCCCGTCGTGCTGCTCTTCCATTTTATTGAATACCCAATTGGCAAAATCTCGAAGAAGAGTCAAAGTCAGGAGGTTTCAGTTCTTGGTTATGTTGCAACTTATAGGTATACCATTTAAGAGTTATTCGCAGTGCTCTCCACATACTTCCGTACGACACTCCTGTCTGCCTCGAAACTTCTCGGGCACTGCTCTCCCCATGTGCAGAAATTGCCGAAAAGGGATGCACCGTTTGCTCCACTGTCGTGACCACAGCAGAGGCTGTTGAGGGACGACCACTTCTTGCATGTGATGCCAAAGATCCAGTAGATTCAAATTTCTTCATCATTTTGATCAATGCAGAAGGCGTTATTGGTCCTTTTCTGCCTCGCATGCCCTTCATGTAGCAATATGCTCGCAATGCCGCAGTGGCACTTTCTGCATTCTTATAATAAAGTTTGACTAAGAGGACTTTCTCAACTATGGACAGCATTTCCATGCGTATAAGCTTCGACTACCATTACCTCCTCCAGTTGCTCCCATTTATATCGCTTTGCATAATCCTATATCAGAAATCTGACAGCGCATCTGTTGGACAACAAGAGAGCTATTTTCGTTTTGTTGCCACACAAAACCCGGTTTCTTTTCCATCAGTTTGGTGCAAACTGTTAGGAAAAAAACGCTATTTCTTTACTTACTTTTTATTTCCATGACATTTTATCCCTAAATTTGCTAAAGTGAAAAACAAAACTTTTGTAAACTCCTTTAAAAGTTTTCTAAGTGAAAACGTAACTTCGTTAGCATTTCAAAATGGCGGTGTAAACATCGTCATATCTTTAAAGGCCGTAATAAAAAGTTTACATTTCTCGCCGATAGATGGCGCTGTTCCTAATTTGCATAAAATAAGAACTCTTTTTTCCTTATGCAAATATCCATCGTAGTCCCGCACTAACTGGCAGATATAAAAAGGGCATCACAAGTTAACTTTTCAGTGTTCTCGGTCTGTCTCTCTGAAAGCTCAGCCACTACAACTGTGATGTGTGTGTAATCAAAGATGTAGCTATGAACCGTGTGGTTCAACAGATGTGATTCAACTAGAACCGGATCCGGGGATCCGTGCAGACAGTGCTGATGTATTCAGTGTGGTGTGTTTTTGAAACCAAAAGATTGCCGCTGGCGACTTCTTCTAAAAGCTTGTTTCTGGTGCTACTAGATGATTGCTGTTTAATGTGTTGTGTCTTCATCATGTGCACTGTGTAAGCCTACCATAGTCATCTTGTTTCAATAAACTACAGAAAAGGTACCTACTTTGTCTTTCTTGTTTAAACACATATTCAAACCAAAGACTTCTACTGTGCAACTCAAGTTAAATGAGTTTCAACTCTGTCTAAAATCTACAAAATTTATTTTACAGATAAAATCAAGTAACTATTCAATTTCAGTCAATGACTTCCAATTTGTAATTTAACTTGTTTGTAGTTTAATTTATAATATAATTAATTCTTCACGGTTATGGGCCTCCTTGCCCAAGTTTAAATGTGTTTTGAATATGTTGAGTGTATTTATAATGTGTTTAGTTTTTAAAGTGTTTTTAACGTATACAAACAGATTTTAAGTGCCTTAAAATTATAAGTGGGCGGGCCTGTAGTGTTTTTAATCTTTTCTTGTGAATTGTGTTGTATCCTAACTTTTCAAAATGGAAGCTTCAATTACCCAAATAGAAAAATTGTCTGCCGACAATTACGAGTCTTGGCAGGAAGACGTAAGGGTATTGTTGATGGACAGGAATTGTTGGGAAATAGTCAGTGGTATAGAAAAAAGGCCCCCTGACACTGACACTAAGGAATTGAGGGATTACAAGATTAGATACGGGCATGCTTATAGCACGATATTTTTGAACATTTCAAATGAATACAAGCCTCTTATTTCTGGCACTTATGACCTCAAGGAAGTTTGGGAAAAATTAAATAAACACTTTAAACCTGAATCTAGAGCTCGTGCTATGAGACTCACAGATGACTTTTTTCATGTAGATTAAATGAAGGGGAGGAAATAGGCTTATTTGCAGCCAGGTTGAGGATGATAGTTAAGCAATTAAAAGACGCTAATGCGCCCCCAGCTGACTGGTATCAGTCATTTCAATTGCTAAGATATTTACCCTCTGAGTACCAGGGAATTGTTCAAACAATTTACCGCTGGCCTGATGAAACATTTAAGTTCGATTTAGTCTTAGCCAAACTTTTGGCTGAGGAGGCCAGACTAAAGCAAAGTGTAGGGGATCAAGCTACCGTCGCAATGTCTAGTCAAGTACAAGTGAAACGGGTCCCACCTAAAAATAATGTGAAGAAAGACACTAGAAAGTGCTATAGGTGTGGCAGAATCGGACATTTAATTGCTAGTTGTAGGATCCCTCCCCCCAGTAATCGTAAAAGTAACAAACGACAACCGAAGAATCATATGATAGAAGCCCACACAAGCGAGGATTTAAATGATTCTTCATGGATCTTTGATACAGGGGATAGTGCTCATTTTTGTCGGGATAAAAGACTTTTTAAAAACTTTGAACCAATTAAAGGCCGGTCGATGTCGGTCGCCATAAACGGCATTGATTGTTCCATAGAGGGAAGGGGAACAGTCGAGTTAAAATTTCAAGGTGGTAAAATTGTTAAAAAATTAAAAAACGTCCTCTATTCCTCTAAATTAAGGAGAAATCTCCTGTCAGGTCCTGCGTTGGACACTGAGGGCATTACATTTAGAGGGGGAAATAACAAAGTAGAGGTATTTTCACATGACCGACAAAAACTATTTACAGCACACAAGAAACATGGTCTGTACCATGTTTACCCTACAATAACAACTAGTAAAAGGAAAGAAGCTAATTTTTCTTCAAAAAATGACAATCAAAACTTAGAACTTTGGCATAGCCATTTTTGTCATATTAATTGTAACGCTATAATTCAAACTAGTAAAGGAAAGGTATTTGGCCTACCCGTTTTTAAATCTAAATCATATAAACCCTGTCATGTTTGTAAAGTAGCAAAAACTAGAAGAAAGAGCTTTAAAAGTATTCCCAAGATTCGATTGAACAAACCCCTCCAACTTCTGCACATGGATGTTTGTGAACCTTTACCTAACCCATCCATATCGGGACATAAATTCTTTTTAACGATAACAGATGACTACTCAAGAAAGGTCACTGTTTATCCTATGAAGCAGAAATCGGAAGTCTTCGAAAATTTTAAGCGGTACCAAAAACGTGCAGAACGGTTTCTAAATAGAAAAATTATTAATATCAGAACTGATAATGGCATGGAGTTCTGCCATAATGAATTTAAGAAGTTTTTGGAGGAGGAAGGCATTAAAGCTGAAAGAACCAACGATTATACGCCGGAACAGAACGGTGTAAGTGAGAGATTTAATTACACGGCCTTGGACGCTGTAAAAGCTATGTTACACTCCAGTAAACTGGGAAATGGTTTTTGGTCGGAAGCACTGTTATGTTTCACATACACCTGGAACAGAGTATGCCACGCAAACCAATCTAAAACACCGTTTGAGCTATTTTGTGGTCGCAAACCTTCAGTAAAGCATATACGAACTTTTGGATCAAAAGCGTTCGTAGGTGTACCACGTCAATTACGAAGTAAGGTCGAAATGAGAGCAAAACAAGGCATACTAGTTGGGTACGCTATGTTTACCCGTGGCTATAGAGTATGGCTACCAAGTGACAGGAAAGTTGTAGAAACAAGTAACGTAACCTTTGATGAAAATTTACCCACTCGTGAGAGCAGTGGAGTCGTGCTGGAACCCATTACAGCAGAAGAAAGTTCCGGTGAAGAAAGGGAACCAGAAATAGAAGATTACGAGAAACCTAGCATGTCTGAAGAAAAATATGAAATAAGTAGCGGTGAATCCGATGAGGAGGAGGGAGAAGAAACAATTCGTTTTTCTAAGTCTAAAGACCGTGTAGCACCACCCAAAGATGTAGTTTGGATGAGAAAAGCCGTCCCTAGATCAGACGGGTCCAGAAATGATATATACTACAGTATATCAGGAAGCAATATAAGATTACGATCCTGTAGAGAGGTCGAGGCATGTTGCAAGAAACATGGACTTAAGTATGACCCAAAAAAATTTAGTTTTCAAGGTAAAGATACCTATACCGGCATTGTGAAAGAGGAAAGAATCTAACCAGTTCCTGACTAGAGGATGTAGTAATTCCAAACTCATATTTTCAAGCAATAGATTCTCAAAATTCAGATGAATGGAAGAAAGCTATGGTTGCAGAAATGAATGTCATGTACGAAAGAGAAGTGTGGAAACTTGTACCCGTACCTCAAAATGCATAAATAATAGGCAATAGATGGGTATTCACAGTAAAACACAACTCGGAAGGTAAAATAGTGCGATATAAAGCTAGACTGGTCGCTCAAGGATTCGGTCAAAGAAAAGGTGAAAACTACGACCAAGTTTTTAGTCCAGTGGTGAATTTCTCTGTAATACGATTATTTTTTTCTCTATTAGTTGGACATTTTCATTGGTTTCATATGCAAGTAGACATCAATTCCGCATATCTGTACGCCCCAGTAAAAGAAGATATTTATATGAAGCAGCCCAAAGGATTTGAACAGGAAGGTAAAGAAAACTACGTCTGTAAGCTCAACAGAGCTATTTACGGTTTAAAGCAAAGTGGACGTGAATGGTTTAATGAAATACATGGAATTTTAAGTGAGTTAAATTTTAATAAGCTAGAGTGGGCTAATTGTGTCTACATCTATGAAAATAGTTTAATTTTACTACTGTATGTTGACGACATGGTGTTTATATCTAAAACCAAAGATAAAATAGAGAATGTAATTAAACTCTTAGAAGATAAAGTAGATCTAAAGAAATTGGGTAGAACGAAGAAACTACTCGGGGTGCAATTTGTTGAGAATAGGGAAGGACTATTCATTCACCAAGAAGATTACATCAATAAAATTTATGAGCGGTTTAAGAAGTACCAGATACCCTTAGTATCATTGCCGATCGCACCTGGAATTGTAATGTCAAAGACGCAAAGTCCTAGTAACGATGCAGAAACTAAGGAAATGGAAAAACTGCCCTACCGCAATATTTTGGGATGTTTATCCTTCTTGGCTAGTAGAACCAGACCTGATATATCTTACGCTGTAAATATCCTTTCTCAATTTCAATCTAACCCTGGCCAACATCATTGGAACCAATTAGTAAAACTACTGGGATATGTAAAATCAACATCAAAGTTAAAGCTTAAACTTTCAAACATTAGTGAAATTTCAATAAACTGTTATTCTGATGCCGATTTCGCCTCAAATAGAGATGATTGTGTGTCAATGGGAGGTCACATCTTAATGTTAGACAAAACCCCAATCTCGTGGCGAACTTTTAAGCAGAAATGTGTAGCCTTGTCATCTATGGAATCTGAGTTTATTGCCCTGACAGAGGCATCAAAAGAACTGTTATGGATGTATAGAATCCTAGATGAACTAAAAGGTTTAGACATTCTTCCAGAAAATTTAAAAGTTACCTTATTTTGTGACAAATGTGCAGCTATAGACTTTTCAAATTCTCCTATAGAGAACAATCGCACTAAACATATACATGTAAAATACCATTTCTTAAGAAGCCTCGTTTTTGAAAAATTGTTTAAATTAGAATATATTAACACTAAACAAAATCCTGCAGACATTTTTACGAAACCCTCACCCAAAATCAGCCTTTCCACTTTTAATGATAAAATTTTTAGTTAAGTGTGAAAGACCTACTCCCATTTGTGGGAACCTAGGCAATTTTTTTTGTCTCCAATCCTGCCCTTCGGCTTGAGACTTTTTTTGAGGGGAAAGGGGGGAAATTTTTTGAAATTTTTGATGAAAAAAAAAAAAAAAAAAAAAAAAAAAAATTAACTTTATGCAATTGTGTTTGTCCTATTATGTCTGTCTGACATCTTTACAGTCAAGGGAGTAAAGTTCCCCACGGAGTGCGATATTCTTAGCTCTGGTCTTTTTCTGAAGTTTTCGAGCAGCCTCAAAAGCGTCTCGCGAGGTAAAACTGTAATTTGCCAGAGAATTCTGAGGTGATTGGTTAGTTCTAAGAGTAGAGTATTTTTGTCCCAATCACAGGAGATGTTAAAGTTTTATTTCTGTAAGTCCCATTTTTGCCAGTGGAAGCTCCTATATGTCCACCCTAGTCTGTAAGGTGTTGTGTCAGGCATATAATGTGTTAACCTATAACACGAACTTTTTTTTACAAAATTTTTTTGGGATGCATCCCAGCTCAATCTCAGTTGGATTTCAATTCGAGCTTTTTTTCAAATTTAATTCGTATTTTTCATTGCAATGTACTGTACTGTATTATATTGAATGAACTTTGCAAAATGTGAGTATTTTCTAAAGTGCACTGAAGGTATATGATGAGTATTTTTGAAGTATGAATATTTTTAAGATTAGAAATGTGTTTATTAATGTTCTAGCATAAGTGTTTATATTTGAATACATCTATATAGTATTTTCCAGTAGTTGAAGTATTTTTTTTTAAATGAAGTAATTTTTGAAATGTGTACTACCATGCTGGCCAGTAACAACTGTATATAGTGTTTCTACTAACCTTTAGTGGATTTTGAAGTATTTTTTCATGCATCATGTTTAACTTAATTTTTCGTTAAAGAGGAAAGGTTACCTCTAATTTTCGTTTACTTTGAATCTGCCAGTTTCCTAAATGTCATGGAAGGCGGGCCCTTGTTAGGAAAAAAACGCTATTTCTTTACTTACTTTTTATTTCCATGACATTTTATCCCTAAATTTGCTAAAGTGAAAAACGGAACTTTTGTAAACTACTTTTAAAGTTTTCTAAGTGAAAACGTAACTTCGTTAGCATTTGAAAATGGTGGTGTAAACGTCGTCATATCTTTAAACGGCGTAATAAAAAGCTTACATTTCTTGCCGATAGATGGCGCTGTTCCTAATTTGCATAAAATAAGAACTCTTTTTTTCCTTATGCAAATATCCATCGTAGTCCCGCACTAACTGGCAGATATAAAAAGGGCATCACAAGTTAACTTTTCAGTGCTCTCGGTCTGTCTCTCCGAAAGCTCAGCCACTACTACTGTGATGTGTGTGTGTGTAATCAAAGATGTAGCTATGAACCGTGTGGTTCAACAGATGTGATTCAACTAGAACCGGATCCGGGG
The DNA here is from genome assembly GCA_038373885.1 of Cheiracanthium punctorium. Lineage (NCBI taxonomy): Eukaryota > Metazoa > Arthropoda > Arachnida > Araneae > Cheiracanthiidae > Cheiracanthium > Cheiracanthium punctorium. The sequence continues at coordinate 50,041 of JAWZYV010014471.1, read as the reverse complement.
ATCCGTGCAGACAGTGCTGATGTATTCAGTGTGATGTGTTTTTGAAACCAAAAGATCGTCGCTGGCGACTTCTTCTAAAAGCTTGTTTCTTGTGCGACTAGATGATTGCTGTTTAATGTGTTGTGTCTTCATCATGTGCACTGTGTAAGCCTACCATAGTCATCTTGTTTCAATAAACTACAGAAAAGGTAGCTACTTTGTCTTTCTTGTTTAAACACATATTCAAACCAAAGACTTCTACTGTGCAACTCAAGTTAAATGAGTTTCAACTCTGCCTAAAATCTACAAAATTTATTTTACAGATAAAATCAAGTAACTATTCAATTTCAGTCAATGACTTCCAATTTGTAATTTAACTTGTTTGTAGTTTAATTTATAATATAATTAATTCTTCACAAACTGTATCTTTGTATCTTGATTCGTTTTCGAATTATTAATTTTTAAAGTTTGTCCTGACTTTTGGATCACCCAGTAGTATGGTATATCAAAAAATACTATGCTTTTATGATAACTTGATATTAGCATTTATTTTACTTAATTAACTTGTAAAGTCGAACTCTCTTATAACGAAGGAGAAGTGACTGCAATATTTGCTCATTATAGAGTACTCTTAAAAAGCAGGTTCATGAAAAAATCATAAAAATTTACACACTGTGTTACTCTTTATTAATCTTTTTTTTATTTCTGTGCAGTACAAAAGAAGTTGGTTAATTTACTTTTAACTATCTTATTGTCTTTCTCTTGTTTTTTGAAGAAGATCATTGGCCCAAAACATTGTCATTTGCAACCCTGGCTTCAAAAAAAGTTTAAAGTTTTTCTGTACGTGGAAAAACCATTGAGTCTGTTGGGAGCAGTTGAGATTGAAATTCTTCATATTTGTCGCTTTCATTGACTTAACAATGTTAAAAGAATTTTCAAAGTAAGGATTAGCTGAGGTAAAGGTCAATCGAAATATTATGAATCACAAAAATATTGTTCACTACAACCGGGGTTAACTCATTAAAAGAGGATTATACTCCCACAGACCTAAAGTTGTACCAACCAAGTATTTCTGATTTACTTGTCAAATCTGGGTTCTTCTTAAATGAGGGCTTGTTATATAAATGAGTTCACAGCTGTACTTCTTATAAGAATGTATTTTATTTACTGAAAATTGAGAAACATTTTTTAAAAACAAAATCTAGCTTTTTCATACTATAAACTAGCTGCCCAGGGGTCTGTCCAGGTCGAAATCGGGTCCGAAAACGGACCCTTCACAAAATTCAACAAGTTAAAAACGGACCCTTCACAAAATTCAGTTTGACCAAAACGGCCCTTTCACAAAATAACTATTGCACTTTTCAATTGAGTTTAGGAATTATTATCATTTAGCGATCGCCGATCGTCACTCAATAATATCTTGGCCTAATTGTAAACAACGCAACGTTGATGATGATGATGGGAAGTAGGTTGATTGGAGACCCTAAATTACGCCGCCTACGATTGCAGTTTGAAGCAGACGCCTGCACTTGTTTGTTCTTCCTCCTAAGTTCCCTCTAGAGACCTGCATGGACCGGCCCGGCCCGTGAAAGCCCGGCCCGCAGGCCGGGTACGGGAATAATAAATCTGTTGTCAACGGGCCGGGTCGGGCCAGACTCATGTGTAGCTTTTTTTCCCTCTAACCTTCCTGCAACCAGCAAAAAAAAAAGTATTTTTAGAAATTGGCTTCTGTAGGTAATAAATTATGGAATCGTAGGGCTATTACTCTGTTTACTTTGAAAGAATGATGTGGGAAAGTATTCAAATGTTGTTGCACTTAGAAAAATATGTCATAACCGCTTGTTTTCCTTTTAGAAAACAAACCGTTCCTTTTACTGTTTGTTTTCCTTTCCTTTTCTTCCCCGTTCCCGCGGGATCAGGATTGCATTCCCTATGCATACTTATCAAACATAACATCCTTACGGGTGAAATCATTTTGAACTCCCTTTTTTCCCCCCAACTGAAAGCGTAATGTGCCAGATGGCCCTTTTATATTGCTGAAAAAACAAAAGGCTGATTGGAATTTTGTGAAGGAACAGTTATACCTTCTGTTTCGTAAAGGGGGGGGGGGGGGGAGATATATATCCCAATATCCCCTTCTGGATACGCCCCTGCAACAAAGCATAGAAGTGATTTTATTGGGATTTAATGTCTTTTTAAAGAGTGGTCATAGGGGTACACTACAGAGAAATGCTATCGGCATAGACAGGACCGTAGCGAGCAGAAAATGATAGAAGACTGAAAATTTATAACTTAATTAAATTTTTTTTTAACTTAATGTATGGGCACTTCTTACAGACTGGGAAATTTCAGTTTGGAGACCATATAAAAATGTAAATTTGTATTTATTTAGATTTAATCTTCCAAAAATTATAATCATTACTGTAAAATTCTGTACTTTTTTTTTTTTTTTTTTTTACATAAATTTGTGATTTACTGTAAAATATTTGTGAAAAATATTTAAGGAATAAAACCCCAGGTCAGTGTTTTTGGGATATTCTGTGTACACTGACAAGTAATTTTTCTTTAATGGTACAAGTTGAAATTATTTTAAAAAAATATAATGTTAGCTAATTTCTCCTATCTGTAATTATCTGCAACTTATTTTTGATTTCCCTTCAATTGTTGAAATTTAACTAGAGTTAAAAATTGCATTTTTCACATCGTTAGTATTAGAGTATTTGCAGTTGAAACTAACAGACATTGTAATATTTAAAAATTACTAAAGTTTTAATTTGGGGTGTAAATAAAAGTGTTTAGTACCTGCAATTTAAAATCAAAACTACCATGGCCTACGTTTATTATAAAATCTATTTTTTAATCATTTAAAAGTAAAAGATTTAAAGCTTTATATTTTTAATTTTAATCGAATTTTTTTTTTTTTTAATATTGTTCCAGGATATGACTATCCCGGATGTTCGGTGAACAGAAATTATTCAGTTTTGGCCAACTTTTTTTAAGGGAACTAACTATACCCATTCATATTCACATTTATTTTTAATTTTAAAAAAAATATTCAATTCTATTTTGTGATTGCTTTCTTGCTCAAAAATGAAATAGAAAATTGGAAGAAGTTCACAAAATAAGGGAAGATTCACAAAAATAGAAAAAATTCACAAAATTAGGTATAAATTCACAAAATTAGGTAAAATTTCACAAAAATAGGACCCTGGAAAAGAAACCTGGACTGACCCCTGCTGCCTCCGGCGACCAGTTGGTTCGCCATCTTAATAAATCTTGTTCGGAGAGAATCCTGTTCCTCACCGGCTTCCTTGGCACTGAAATCTCTCAGATTCTGAATGGAATTTAAAATTAAGATGGTTACAAACAGCAGCGGCCCTACGGTAAGTGTTGCCCCCTGCTAATATAAAAAAGATGCCCCCCTTTTATGCTGTACTTAGTCTTTGTGTTCGAAATGACGCCCCTTCGAAGCCGGCACCCAGATGCGATGCTTACTGTGTCGGGCCGTACCTGGTTACAAAAATAAGATGGTTAAATGATAAAAATCTACAAAAAGGAACAAATTATTTTCGTCCTATATAATTCTGAAGAGTTTCTGGATATATTGGCCTTTATCAAAAAATGGAGAGGAAAAAGAAAAGTAAAAGCTCAGAAACACTTTCAGATTTTAAATACATACAAAAGTGCTATATATTAAAAGCGTATTATAATCCATGAGTCTTCCCTATTATCGTTCCTTATTTCATTAAGTTGGAAAGTATATCATTATTTATGAGTGTGATTAAACAAAATTAAAATTGGTATTTCTAACATCGTTTTTCTGGATGTAATAAATTAGGAAAACCTCGGTTGCTCGGGCCTCGTCAGGAGGAGCCCCCCCCCCCCCCCCCCCTGAGCCCCCTAATTTTTTAGTTTCATTATTGCCATATTAAAACGATATTAATTGACTATGTCATTTTATCTGGCATCTTTCGAGTATTTCACCTGGTAACCCTATGTTGAAATTTTTATTATTGTAACCTATTTATAGAAAAATACTGGTGAAGCATATTCTACAGCTTACGAAATATTGTAACAATAGATTAAACCGGTTGTGAACTAATAGTATTTAAGTATATGTAAAATTATGTGGCATACTTTTATGTTGCATTTTTGGGATATATTTTTCATACAATCTTCAATAAAGAGCGTGAGAGATAAAATGACATAGTCATTAATAGATGGAGAAAAGCTGCACAGAAAAATGCACAATTCCAACTGAATGAAAATTTCAAAAACTTATTCTCAGGTGTATTCAGCAGACGATAAATTACTATAAATTGCACCAAGCGTTAGAATCATCTCCCCAAAATCGCACATCAGCCGTTTAATTTTTTGCCAAATTAAAAAGTTGCACATTTTAGTCTCAGAAAATTTCTAAATAGTATTTTTCTTTTCAGTATAAAACATTTCATTCCTGCTCTGATTTCCCATGCACATGATATTTTAATTTAAAAACAACCTTACAACTAATTTAGACAAAAAAAAAATTTTATTCTTTTATTTTTACATTAAGAGTCTGAATCATTTAATAAACTTGCCGAATGTGGCAACCTAGATAAGCTTAATCGTCACTTTTTCCGCTGTGGGGTTACAATTACGAAATGGCGGAAAGCAAAAATTAGCCTTTTGCGAAATGTTTTTTATTGATATCTCCTAAAAAATTTGAATTTTGAAAAAATTGCTTCGAGGTGTGTTGGGACCTGTCATGGAGAATTTTCGTACACAATTTGGTAGGTCTATGATCACCCGTGCGAGCTACGCGAGACACAGACAAACAAACAAACAAACTAACGGACAGTTTACACATTGCTTTATTTATATAGATTTGGAAAATAAATAAGCTTAGAATCAAGACACACAAATAATTGAACAAAAAAAAAAAAGCTAACTGGTATTAAGGGGTAGTCCCAGGTTCAATCCCTAGCTCTTTAATTTTTTGCATAGTTGGTAAAAAAATTTATCAACCTAAACACTTCAATGCTTCTTAAATTAATTATATCTGTTCATAGAGATATTTTATGGCCATAAAAAGGTATATCATGGAGAATGGCAGTTATACAAGTGACACGGCCAGCTCCCACAACAACCAACCAACCAACCGAAAAACATCGTGGCACTTATATTTACAGCTAATTTTTCCTACTTGTAACTTCTGGATCCCGGAATCTGCTCTAATGATTTTTTTACAATTAATATATGATTTTAATCGGTGCCAAATTCGATGAGTGACGTCACTGGTTAAGCTAGGAAAACTAGTTTCTTTTATTTAATCCAGTTCAAAGAGGGGACTATTTAACTCGTGCAATAAAATACGGGAAATCATCTTATTTGAGGCGGTAAACAAGGCAGGGAGTATGAATACACTGCTGTTGGCGTATGCGAAAGTGAGAGAGCCTAAGAAAATATTTTTAAGGATAAGTAGGCTCTAAATTTTTTTTTTTTGGTTCAATTAATCATCAATTTTCATCACAGTATTCCAAATTGTTATAAATATGATCTGAACAAAATTGATGCAAAGAATTGACCTAAAAAATCTAAAGGGAAATGACTCTGCGCTCAATCTCAATCCGTGATTTCATACACACATAACAATTCTGTTCATCCTTCCTTTTGAATATGTTACCCCTTATGTTTTTAATTAGTCCCTCTTTTAAAAATATTTCTATTTCCTTTTGCTTTTGGCTCTCAGCTATCCAAGATGTTGCGTAGATCTGTGACAAGATTTGTACACCTTAACTTATAACGTAAACCAGTTTGTTCCTAGATAGCTAATACGTTCCACATCTTGTTTGTGCCCAGATGTCTTGAGTTCGATCCTCGCGGTCGCTCTTTTGCAAGATGGGCTTTATTTTACTGGCATTTTTGTTTTATTTTATTCTAAAAAATAATAACAGATTATTATATACTTTACTTATTTTTTCAGTAATTTATTTTGCTATAATTAATAATTAAAAATAGTTAAGACTTTGAATTGAAAAATAATAATTTTTTTTTTTTGGGGGGGGGGGGGGGTGGAGGGTAAAACTCCTTCCTAACTTTAAGTATTTCGTGTCATATATCTAGTATTTTGAAAATTCAATATGTAATTAATATTTAAATGAAATTTTTTTTCTCTTCAGAAATCTCACATCATTTAATTAATAATAAAAATTCAATTAGTATTCAAAGGAAAATAAATAGTAGTTTTACATACTAACTAGTTTTAATAATAATTCCTTTACTCTTCATGTATGAATAAAATTTATTATAATTATTGAATTATAATTTTAAGACCAATATTTTTTCCAAATCTTAGGTTCTCTCACTTTTATTTTGTATTTCTTTAAATACCAGATTTAAAATTTTGTTCAAAACTTTTCATATAGAAATTTGATTAATTAACCTAAATTTATACATGCACCATCTTTTGTATTAGGCATTTAAAGGCCGGAGATGGAATTTAAAACATGATGTTGTGCCCGCCCAAGCCGAGTTGATAATATACTGAAGATGATAGATAACTGAAGTATAAGGTCCAGGGTTGTGGTCTACCGAATGGCTGATAATCTAAAAATTCGGAGTTTTGGATGGTTTTTCTCACGTTGTAACGTAAATATGCTTCAGAAGCTCTAAGAAAGACATCTCTCCCCCTCTTACATAAGCAATATGAAATACTCCTCGTGTAGGTTTACCATAACACAATACAATGCAACATTTTCAGAAATAGTTATATGCTTTTAGTGTATGTTAGAAAAAAACTGAAATTAAATTAATAACAATGTATTTCTTAAATTTATAAAACACGCAAAAAGCAGATATCAATATTCTATTAATTACTTACTTGGTGAAAGACAGCATGCAGTACATAAATTTATCGAAAATGTGGCTGCCTTTTAAATCTATCAAAACAGCTCAATTAACTTAATATTTTAAAGCCTCTAATTTATGGGAATCATTGACATCCAGGTTTTTTTTTTTTAATCATCCTAAAATAAGTATAATATGTGCTAACTAAAAAAGTACCTTAAATAAATACAGTAGAATTTTTCAAATACAAAATCGACGGGACTTTAGCGATTCTGCATAACACAAAATTCCAGATTATAAAAATCCTGTAGTATTATTAAAAAAATCGTTATAATCAGGTAACGTTTAAAAAAATGACTTACTTTTTTTTAAATAGAAAAATGTATTAAAAATAAAATACATTTAATGAGAAATTGCTCATTAGAAAATGCTATTCTTTTAAACTTTTTTAATAAAATTTAAAACATTTTCATTTGAATACCGATTTATTGTTATTTTAAGGTCTAATTTCGTCTTGATAATTCAAATTCCGTAAATTGGCAGTCCAAATTTAAGAAATTCTTCTGTATTTAAAAATAATAAAAAAAGGATATATTTAAAAGAAAAACGGGGAAACAGATAAAAGTTTAAAAACGCATGTGCAAAATTGCTAATAGACGTTGTGGAGGAAGCGTACAATTCTAAAAGAGATAACAAAACTAGTTGAAACGAAATTCTGCTTTAGCGTTATGACATTTGTGTCAGTAAAGACACAAGTGGAAACTGAGCTTTATACGCCTGGCTTATATCAGCCCGCCTAGTCTCTTTTCTACCTACAGCAGGCGCATTGCCGATCTCGCGGACATACGAAATTCGTCTGACACTAGTCTTTTTTTTTTTTTTTTCCAAGGGTGGGTGGGGGTGAACCTTTACTAAATTAGTTTATTTTGGTTTCTACTCAAGGGATGTGAAGTAGGTTTCGATTTTTAGAAAGACAGCCTTAAGGAAATTTTATTTTAAACTTCTTTTTCCTTCAGGGGGGGAAGGGGGGGGGGGATTGAGAGTAATTTTATTATAATTCATATTACAAAACTTTTTTAAAAATAATTTTTTTGTGCAAATTCTTAAACTGGTAGTTCATCTAAACGTTATCTAAAAAAATTAATTTATCAACTGATAAGAAAACAAACAAACATAGTTTGTAGTTTTCTAAAAAGCAACATAAAACCGATTATAAACAGTAATTTTTTGAGTAATTTTCTATTTTATTAATGATTATAGTCATTAATTAATTTAATTAAAAATTTTGAAAGCTTATAGTGTATCATAATATAGTTAAAAATTTAACTTACAGATAGCTTTAACCCTTTGAGGCGCAACCCTTTCCCAATGCTGAAAAAAAGGCAGCCGTTGCCATCGCTCAACTTAACTACCAGCAAGATGGCGGACGATTGAAACGTTCATCGCGTGCTACAGATTTAGAGATCCTTTTTTTTTTTGAACAGCTGGCTGTGCAAAAAAGGGTCTCTAGATCTGTGGCACGCGATGAATGTTTTGATGGCGTGCTGAATGTTGTAACGGCTGCCCTTTTTTCAGCATTGGGCAATCTATCCAGCTGTTCTCGCATTCTTCCATCTTTCAGCAGATGTCAGTGCTGTTCAAAATAATCGTGACCATTTTTTTGACAGGAAATAATGTGCTAAAAAGTAAAGAATTCTCGTGGAGCTATGTCACCTGCAACTATTTTTATAGAAATCAAATCTATTCTTCATGACTGGCAACAGTCAAAATGTCCGAGTTTGGTGTTCCCAGAGCGGGAACACTGTGTGTTAAAGGGTTAAACTGAAAGCAAACATTGCATTAATAGATTACATTGCATTAAAACACCAGAAAGAGTAACTAGATTATCATTAATTAAGAACGAGATTATTAAATTAATAATTATAATGAAACTTAATTTACGGTTATCGTTAAACTGAATGCACATTAATGAATCACAATGCATTAAAACAATAGAACTAATAGTTATATATTGTTGTTGTTGTTCTGGAATTACGGCCAATTAGCTACACGTAGGCTCTAACCCGAGATGTGTGGTGCCCTCCGTGGGGGGATTTTCCAAGGGGTCCTAACCCGTATTTACGCTAAGTTTCGGAGGAAACTTCGGAAAATTCCGAACGATTAGGGCAGCTGATGCAACCTGGTTTCAAACCAGGCACCTTATGTCTCCCAGTTCAGAGCGCTATGCGCTCGGCCACTGATGGGGCCCAATAGTTATAAAATTATGGTAAAAAATTAACTTACGTTTAGCATTAAACTGAATGCAAATTAATGAAATAAAATCAAAGATGGCAGGAGGGATACTAATCTGTACTCGACCAAAATACAGAAAATATAGAATTCATAAAGAAGAAATTCATAAATAGAAAATTACTCAAAAAATTATTGATTATAATCAGTATTATGCCTCTTATTATAAAATTCTAACAAAAACATGTCAATTTTCTGTTACATGTTACAAAAGAACTTTTTGTGACTTTTTTAATCAAATACTCTGCTACTGCAGGAAAACAGATTTGTATATTTATTTACATAACTTAGTGTCAAGCAAACTTCTGAAATTCGCCTGTGAAACTAATTTATTATCTTCTGATCATAACCCTAAAAAGTAATGATATCGCCATGCAAAAACCCCTTAACGGGTTAAAAATTTGTGACACAGCATTTTACTTTATAGCTATATGAATTTTAAATATGGGTCTTAAAAATAATTATATCAAATTTTGAGTGACGCCTTGCTGGGATTTTTAAAGATTTGTTTTTAAATTCCATTACAGTTACTTTCGTTTTATTTTCTAAAGATTATGCATTTAAGTAATGCTTTTAATTATGAAATACACTGTCAAATATATCACACTTTCACTGAGTCTAGAATGTATTCAAACGAATTCATTTCAATAATTTAATTTATTATAATACATTATATAGACTGAGTGAAAATGTGATACATTTGACAGTGTATTTCATAATTAAAAGCATTGCTTAAATGCATAAATCTTCTTTAGAAAATAAAACGAAAGTAACTGTAATGGAATTTAAAAACAAATCTTTAAAAATCCCATCAGGGCGTCACTCAAAATTTGATATCATTATTTTTAAGACCCATATCTAAAATTCATATAGCTATAAAGTAAAATGCTGCATCTCAAATTTTTAACCCGTTACGGGTTTTTGCATGGGTTACATGCACAGAAAATAAGACAGACACTACCTTCCCCCTGCCAAAAAAAAAAAAAAATTACATATTTATGGATTTATTAATATTAGTTGGTGTTAATAAAACTGAGAACCGAACCTGTTTAGTAAGACCTAACATACTGCACACCATGTCTCTAGAATAAGGCTGTTCCAACACATATCGAAGGAGAGATGTTTGAGGTTCTAACAGTTCCTAAGAATAACAAGAAAAAATATATTATAGCTTATATCTGCATAAAACATATATTCTCAGCATCACTGGATAATACATTAAATGAATTTGCAAATGAAAAAGTATTAAGAGAAGCTAAATGAGATTATCATTGTTCTTTAAAATAACAAGTATGCAAACAAAGACACCGTAACTTTTTTTTTTTTTTTTTTTTTTTTTTTTTAACCATATTAACCCCTTGGGTACATTTTAACACAACATTTTGTCATGCATTTGCTTTGCCTAATAGATGATGCGTATGTTTTGTCATTCAAACTAGGACAAAATTAAACATGCTCATTCTTGTTCAAAGCAAAAAATTTGTAACATTGCAGGAAGACATTTGTTCCAGTCATGGTTGCGAATTTAACCACTTTATGGCTAGACTTGTCCATGATATCCAATCAGAATGCAAAAATTTCTTCAAATAAATCTGTAGCCAAGAAGATAAATAATAAGCTTTTTATAAATTTGGAAAAAAAATCAAATACTAAACATGTTTTATAAAAATAAAATTTAATAGTTTTGAAGCTTGACTGATATATGAAAAACAGCAGAGTGAAAAATGTATGAATATTAGCAACAAACAGAGTAAAAAATGAATGATAAACCTCTTGCAGAATTTCGAGCCTGCAAGGGGGGGGGGGGGGTGAAGGAAACGAAAGTCCCCTTTCCCAAAATTTTTTAACACAAAGTCCATATATTTTCCATTTCTTACATAAGGATTATGTCTATAACCCCCCCCCACACACACACACACAGGCCCTTGACGAAAGCCTGCCAACACTATACTCGTGATTATACAATATTTATTTTAAATTTCACCATTTGTATTTGCTAGTGGTAAATCACCATAATTTGACTGACAGTTAGATCAAATTATCTTATTTGCATTCAATCCATTTTATTTTCAAACAATATAGTAAACTCTTTTTTGAATTGACAGAAATATTTTATTTAAAACATTGCACTCTAATTCTACTTTATACATGTTTTACTTCAAAATTGAATAAAATTCTAACTTTAGAATGTGTGCATTTGTCTTAATATTTTTTAAATAGTCAGTTTAAATTTATAAAACAAATCCTTTACATCAGGTTTTAAATGCTCAAACAGAACTTGTCAAAATTAATTTTATTCTAAAATTTCAATTTTTAATGACATCAGACACTACAAATTTACTTAGCAATACAAGAGAAAACCACAAAGTATTAAAAACTACTGATAATTTTTAAATTGTCACATGTTACCTGAAGTAATACTAATATTTCCACGGCAATCTAATATCAGTACAAATGTGGCACATAGTAAAACAAAACCATTGTAGTGTTGCTTATATAAACTGAAATGTTTTCAATAATATAAATATTTGGGAAATTTCGTGGTTGTTGCTTAAATTTCCCTTTTTATATTAAAATCATTGCTGTAATAGATTTATTATGTTAAAATTTGATAAAATCAAATGTTTAAGTAAATCAAACTAATATGACTGGATAATATAGACTACCATTTTAAAGATGCATTAGCAATTAAAGAAACTCATTAGATATCTATTTGAATAAATTCCCTCATTGAGCATAATTTCTTAATTTGCCACTAACTTTAATGAACCAGTGTGAATTCCAACTTTTGATATTGTAGCACTTGTATTCAAATACTGAAATGTTGTTCTGTAGCATTAAAAATTTTTTCTTTTTGCTGTTTTATGATTATTTCTAAACTTTACTTACTCTTTTATGTACTTGAAGAAATGGGGATAAAGTTTCCAGAACTACAGCGGGGACTTGGACCATAACAATTTACCTGCATATATACTAGATGTTTCAAACTGTGATCAATGTGGCACTGTCTAAACTATCGACTTTAGGACTATACTTCTAGTTAGAAAAAGTTTTCTAATGATATGCTGTTACTTTTTATCACATAAATTTTATAAAGAGTGCAAAACATGCAGAAAACATTTTATGATGATCTTGTATACAAAGAATTTAATGCAAAAAATGAAGTCCAAATTTAAGTCATTCATGAAAATTGTACCTCTATAAAGTATGAAGCAAAAATAGACTTACAATTAAATTGTGTAGCAGAAATTCTAACAAAAACTTAAATTTTGAAATAAATTGAGTGATATAAAAGTAGAAGGTGGTTATAATTAAAGTTCCCCAATAAACAGCATTCTACAGCTGAAATGGGTGAGCTGATTGCCACCAAATTTGGCATGCGGACTGTGCAAGAGATGCACTCAAGGAATTTTTTTTTAAAGATTAGTTCAAAAAATGTCCACCAGGTGGCACTTTGGATGATGAAATCAGCTTTAAAATGACCCAAATAAGTTTTAAAAGGCTAAAAAACTATTGAATAAATGTTGAAAGTGTCTGTACATATCGAATTAGCCATTTCCATTATTAAATTTGCTGTTTTTCACAACAAAGTGCCACAGTGGCTATGTGTTTAATTTTTCTTTCTTTCTTTCTTTCTTTTTTTTTTTTTTTAATTCTGTGACCGCATCTCATGTAAAGCCCATATACTTATACAACATTTTCTTGCATTCGGTTCACCCGTTTGTGCTGTAGGATGCCATTAATAGGCATAAAAGTTTAATTATAACCACCTGGTACATAGAGCTTACATTTCAAGAAATGGCTTGTTTAAAAAATATATGGTAAATCAATGAATTTCTGTTCATTTCCTTCGGAAAATTTCTAATTAAGCAGCAATAATTTAACAGAAATTACATTTTTTCTTAAAATATAACATTTTAAATCTGCACTTAAATTAAGTACAAAAACTAGTAAAATAATAAACTTGATGAAATAATTTTAAAGAGGTGGTTTTTCTCTTGGCAACTTAAAAAATCTCGGTATAGGTACATTTAAGATTTTTGCAGTTCTTTCATTGTAATGTTAATTTCAGTATCCAAGGATTCTGCTTCAAGTTTTAATAGCTTCTTTTTCTGGTCCAGCTCTTTCATCTCGAATTCTTTTTCTTTCATTTTTTTTTTCTTCTCCAGATTTTTATGTAAGTTACTTTAGGTCCAAACTGCAACTAATAAGTTTAATCTCACCATGAAATCTGATTTTTCTTCCATTTCCCTGACTTTTTTTCATTTTCCTTGACTTTCAATGACTTTTTTCCCCAATTTCCCTGACTTTCCAGGTCTGCAGAAACTCTGTACTTTGTTTATATTTTTAAAAATGTTTTGGTGATTGGATGGAGACTAGAAATGTAACAGACAGTGATTTTACTGGATATTGGATATAGAATATCCAAAGCTCCTTTGGCTACCGGATATGGATATCTGGCCGGATATCCGATCAGATATCCGGCACTAAACATGTACTTCGTTATCAAGTGTTTTTTTTTTTCTTTTTTTGACTTATAATTTACAAAAACTAAATATCTTTACATATATGTACATAAAAAATATTACTTAAAATGTAAAAAGTTACAATATTCTTTTTATGTGTGCACTACTGGCAGAAGCAAATTAATTTAAACCATGACACATTTATTAATGTATCTATAATTGCAGATTATTTTCACAAAGAAATGCATACCCTTTTTTATTTATTTAAGAATAATATCTATTTTGATAAGATACCTATGATAGATGAGTTAATTTTTTCCAAACATAGGTTTAATGCCTTTTTTTCTGTTTTAATAATTTAATATTAATTTACATTGTCATTTTTAGTTTTATTTTAAGTTACATTACTTCAGAGATCGATAAATAAAAAGTAAACCTCTTAAACATTTATGATGAAATTATCATGCTTTCTTTTGTAGTTTTGTACAGGTTGTATGAAACAGATTTTCAGGTTATGCATCAAATTTCTTTCATTGAAAATAATATTTTTTTAAATGAAGTTAAAAAACAAAAATAGATCTGTTTAATTGTTTAGCTTCTAAAATATACGAGCATTCTTTCACAGTACAAAAATTTACATGGCACCATAAAGGGGGGAAATGGGGGGAGGGGGACAAATTCATAAAAAAAAAATCATTTCAAATATTTGTTTCTAAATTTTAGGACAATTTAACTTTTTTACTCTTGGTTTTGACATTCCAACACACACACACACACAAAAAAAAAAATTAGTCAAAGCACTTTATGTATGGAGTGATACTTATACACAATACTGTAGTAGTAACTAAAACAACTGTTTTAAACTAGTAAAATAACATGTTACAACATGGTTGTCTGCACAAATAGCCATGTTATAATTTTCAGTAATAAATATTTCACAAACACATTTTAAATGTACATATTTTAAGTAGACAACTTTAAAAATCAACTGAAACTTGCAGGAAATCATGAATGAATTTAAATAGCTAAATTCAATTAAAAAATATGCAAAATAAAAGTTAATTTTTAATCATTAGGTATTGGAGACTTCAATAAAGGAATGCTCAGTAAAAGAATGTCCTTTAGAAAAATGATGAAGATTGAAAATTTCTCCCTGCCTCTGTAAATAAATTTTGACGACAAAATAATCCGAGTTTTTTGTTGATTATCGGATATTTGGAGCAAATTAAAAATATCAGAGAAACCCCGTGAGAGGGAGTGTAAAATTACATAATATATGGGATTACCATGAGAGAAATCACATAAACTGAATGCACATATTTTTCAAACAGGATTTCTACAGATTTCACAGCTTTTGCATCCATCACTTTTCCCTGACTTTTTATTTAGCACACTTCCCCGGATTTTGCATTGCTATTTTATATTACATCCTTTAATTAATAATTTTTTTTATATATTTTGCCCCTTTTTTTACAAATAATAATAATAATAATAAAATTAATATATACAAAAATTTTATTTGACATCATTGGATTCTGACAAAAATCCTGTTTGATAATAATTTAGGATAAAATTAAGAATATTTCAACTGCACAAGATATGCTCATAAAGGACACTTTTTAAAATTATTTATAAGGTTAAATGAGAAAATGAAAATAAAACAATTTCTACAATTAGATTCAAACAGCAAATATTTTCTTGATTTTGCGGCAAAAATCAATTTTTCTTGCATTTCCCCGACTTTTTCCCAAATCCCTGACTTTCCAGGTTTGTAGAAACCCTGTCAAATGATACTCTCTCTCTGCACTGTGCTCATAAGTAAACTTCCCCTGTAAACAGCAGTCTACAGCTGAAAAGGAAGAGAAGATCGCCTCCAAATTTGCAAATGGATACTGCATGAGATGTGCTTAAGCTTTTTTTTTTTTTTTTAAAGTTCAGAAAATGTCTGTTAAGCGGCACTTTGCAGCATGAAATCAACTCCAAATATTAGCCTAACTAGTTATAAATGTGCTCAAAAACTACTGAACAAATGTTGGAATCGTGTGTTTATTTCGAATGATCATTTCCAGTGTTAAATTTGCTGTTTTTTCAGTTAAAAAATATATCCCTCTGTTTTATGTATCACTTTATCAAGAATGTTCACATATAATTTTCCATCCTGTCCCATGTTTGCAGTGAAGAGAAATTTGTAGACCCAAATCATGTTACAGATTGGATTGAAAAAGTAAAATCAGAGTGCCAAGGATATAATGCCAAAAACATTTTCAATGCTGACGACGACGAGACTGGTCTCTTTTATCGTATCCTTCCGGTCAAAATGTTGTGTTTCAAGGGAGAGAAATATAGTGGCGGCAAAATTTCAAAAGAACGTCTCACCGTCTTGTTGTGTACATGCTGGGAAAGTTTGAAACTCAACTTGTCACCGAAAAAGCTAGAAAACCAAGATGTTTTAAAAACATTGATGTAGGACTTAATGTTTCCTGGAATTCTAACAAGAAAGCATGGATCACGACTGAAATAATGAGTTATTGGTTAGTAGACCTGGACAAAAGAATGAAGAGGCAAGCAAGAAAAATACTTGCTCTTCCTGGATAATGATACTTCTCACCCCGAAGATTTAAAATTAGAAAATGTAAAGTTAGTCTTTTTACCACCTAACACTACTTCTGTGTTACAGCCTCTTGATCAGGGTATTATCCGAAGCTTTTGCAGGGTACAGAAAGCTACTTCTCAGACATGTTCTTTCACAGATTTCTTATTCTAAATCTAGTGGATATTTAGCGAGATCCGTATCCATTTTGATTGAAATTTCATGGACCACGTCAACTCTTAAAAAGGTGGAAACTGGGAGCGTCCTAAATTGTTTTTAAAAAGCAGGAATCGCAAGTCCGAGCGACGTGGTTTCTGATTATGGAACATATGAAAATGAAAAAGAACTTGATGAGCTACTGACACATATGGATTCAAATGTCCGTGTTGATTATTATGTAGAAATTGACAAGAATTTGTGGATTGAGGTAGAGGACTTAGATGTTACAAATTTCATAACTCAAAACACAACCAAACAGTTTTCTCTTTCCGACGATGATGATAATGATTTCCCTGTGAATGAAGACTAAGTTTGTAAAATTAAAGACTTTTTGGACTGAGAGACTGAGATACAGTGAAGAACTGAAAAGTTTTTTCTTTGCAAAGGGGACTCTGGGGGCCTTGCAAGGGTAAACGGCTTAAATGTTCATATAGAGAAACATGTTTTCAATGTAAAAAAGAAATGTCAAATGTTGTTAACCGATTACCTTAGCTAATTAAATCAATTTTCTATATAATTAAAGTTGTCAATATTGTAACTAAGACAAACGCAACTGTTCATATTCTTATAGCAAAATGATAACTGAATAATTTTAATTAAAATTGTATGTATTTGTTCATTAAGTGACATGCTATAAGCTAAAAAATGAAAAAAAGTTAGTCCCCACGAATACCGGACACCTCCCAATAACGGACAAAACTTCTAGTCCCTTGACTGTCCGTTATTTGGAGGTACCATTGTTTATATGTGTATGTATATATATATATATATAAATTAAAAATTTCCAGATTTTTCCACATTTGGTTTAAAATCTAACTCAAACGTGCATCATTATTTATCCTGATGCTATTTCAATTTAAAAAAATAACTAAAATAGCAATATGTTTATTAGTTCAAATTGTAAGAGAAAGGAAACATAAAAAATGTGTTAAAAATACCAACCTTATTATAAGGTAAAAGACCGCGTAGAGGTGATTTTGCAGTGAATGGGTCTAATTTCCATACATTTCCCAAAGTAGCAGAATGTCCAACAATAGGAAGCAATTTTGACCTACCATATGCTGTTTCATCTCCAGCAATTTCCATAAATACTAGAAAACAGATGAATATAAAAATTACATAAAAATAAAATATGTAATATATTTATATATACATTGCTGATATGAACAATGCATAGTATAAAGTAAATTATTTAAAATTAAATCTATATTAGGGTGGTCCAAAATATTGAAGTTTTGAATTTTCATGTTCTCACCCTCCAAATTTGTTTCAATATATCTAAAAATAATTATGGCAAAATTTAATCACTAACAAACAATATTTAGAGGTAGCTCAAGGAAGCTAAAGTTTCATACTTTGAGGTCATTTTGTTGTTTTTTGCTTTTCTTATTTAGAAAAACATCTCTCATCTCAATATATAAAAATTATTTTAGTGTATTTAAAACTTGTTTGTATATATTACACAAAAAATTATATTATTTATAAATCAAGAGTTTGTTTAAAAGTATTTTTAGCACTTACAGTAGATAATATCTGTTATATCCCAGTAGTCCACTTAACTCTCATAGATTGCGGCACCAGAATTTGAGAACAGTTTTTTTTTATTATTATTTTTGCTTTCAGTTGGTGGTAATTGTAAATTATTTTTTGGTCTTTAAATTATAATATTTAGTATTTTTAAAGTTACTTTTATTAAGTTTTACTACAACTGTATTTTTAGATTTAACTAACCCATTAATCTGTAACCATGCAACCTTAACTGCAACCACATGATTTAGGTTTATTTAGTTTTGTTCTTAGTTTTGTTGTTCTGTGTTAGAAACATGGAAACAAGATCTAAAAATGAAGTTTACCTTCTCGGAAATACTCTGAATAAACTTAGCGGTAATAAATTGCCTTCAATAGGTATGTCATTGAAATATTTTCTTCACCACCATATTGAGTTGAAAGCTACAGTGCAAGAAGCATCTAAGGCAACAATAGCCGAGATTGCAAAGTTTTGGGTGAAAGCCAGCATTCCCATGCGGGATCCACAGCATTGTCAAAAAAAAAATTAGAGAAACTGTTTGAAGAATGGAGATTGTTAAAAAAGAACAAAGGACGTAAAACACCCAATCAAAAGACTAAAGAGAGTGTATTCTCTTCAAAATTAAATAATTTATTTGATATTGCCCATGCTAATGCATTTGACATAATAAAAATAGCTGAGGACAGAGATTTCTTGCTAGCTCAGCGGGAAGATGGAAGACGAGGATCCATGATAGAAATCTTTTTCAGAAAGAAAAACTTGCTGATGAAAAAAAAGCCTTCTGAACAAGAAATTACAGAACATGAAAGATTTGCATGAAACAGCATTAGATTTTATAAATAACTCAGATGAAGATGAAAATCATACTGAAAAGGCAATAGAATTGTTTGAAGATGACAGAGCAACAACGGGTCCTGGTCCATCAAAAGCTAAAAAAAAACGTTACAACATTATAACACCAGAATTAACAGCAGCTCTAGATAGGACAAAAGTATCTGACAGAAAAGCTATGTTTGTGGTTGCAGAAACTGCCAAGAGTTTGGGTATCGATGTGAGAGATGTCAGCTTAAGCAGAAGTTCAATTCGCCGACAGAGAATCAGAAATAGAATTGAACAAGCCAACAAATTAAAATCACAACTACAAAGTAATGTTCCTCTGATTGTACACTGGGATGGAAAACTGTTACCAGAGCTAACTTTAACTACCAAAAAGAAAACAGACAGACTGCCAATTTTAGTGTCTGGAAATGGGGTTTCGCAGTTAATCTCAGTTGCTAAACTTCCTTCAGGAACAGGTGAAGCACAAGCCCATGCAATTTACGAAGCTCTGAAAGAATGGAATATTGCTGACAAAGTATTTGGAATGAGCTTTGATACAACTTCCGCAAATAGTGGAAAGGATAAAGGTGCTTGCGTTCTTTTAGAGAAAAAGTTGGGAAAGAAACTTTTTTCTTTTGCCTGCCGTCATCATATTATGGAGCTTATCATTAGAAAAGTTTTTAATATTGCTTTAGGAACTTCTTCATGCCCAGAAGTACTTTTATTCAAACGTTTCCAAGATTTGTGGCAGTTCCTAAATAGAGACAAATTTGAAGCAGGTGTGAAAGATAATATTTTATCCCTTGTGCAAGATGTAAAAGATGATATTTTGGAGTTCGCTGCTAGACAAGAATTATCACTTATAACAAGAGATGATTATCAAGAATTTCTAGAACTTGTTGTTATTTTCCTTGGAGGGATACCTGCCAGAGGGATTAGTTTCAGGCATCCAGGAGCAATGCACCATGCTCGTTGGATGTCTAAGGTGATATATTCTTTGAAGATATATATCTTTAAATCCCAATTCAAACTCACAAAAAAGGAAGAATGTGGTCTACACGATGTCTGTGTTTTTATAGTCAGAGTGTACTTTAAAGAGTGGATGACTGCTTCAGTTACTGAAACCTCGCCATACAATGATTTTCAAATAATGAATAGTTTGTTAGACTATTGTAAGATTCATCAAGGAATTTCAAAAGCTGCATCAGAAAAGTTTGCAAAACATCTGTGGTATTTGTCTGAAGATCTTTCTGCACTGTCTCTTTTTGACAGCCAGTTACCTCTTTCGACAAAAAAACTGGTAGTTGAAGCCTTAAAAAATCAAAAAGGCACGAAGAATCCTGAGAAAAGGATAACAGTTTCCCTTGAAACTTTCCATGAAAGGAAGTTTGAGGAATTTGTAACCCAACAGTCTTTCGAGATCTTCAAAGTAATGAATATACCGCATGGATTCCTCCAAGTAGACCCTGAACACTGGAACTCTGATTTCGATTACTGCACTGCCTTAAAATGTGTTCAGGCTATAAATGTTGTAAATGATCATGCCGAGAGAGGTATTGCTTTGGTAAAAGAATATACTGGACTTCTTACACGAAGCGAACCTCAATTTCAGGTTGTGATGAAAGTTGTCGATGATCATCGAAAAGCCTATCCTGATAGCAGAAAAAAGGACTTGACAAATTGAAATGTACTCAAATTAAAATTAGTATTTTACTTTATATATGTGTAGATGTATACATTTGTGTTAATTAAAATTTAATCGATTAATTTAATATTAAAATTCTGTCATTTTTGTATCATCAGTATTAACACAATTTTACATGCAAATGTGCAACTTCAACCACCTGGAGCTACCTTTAAATATTTTTTTTTTCATTCAAACTTTTCCAACATTGTTTTCTACTGTAAAGGAACAAATTTAGAGGGTGAGACTGGAAAAAATAAAAAATATAAAATCGGCCTTTTTTGGACCACCCTAATCTATATTAGTCTAATTTTAAAATGTGATTTGCTATGTTATATTTCTTTTGATACTTCAATCATTCTTTAATCAGGATTGAAAATGAAAAGTGTAGGTGATGAAGTGCTGAGGTAATCATGTGCATGATTGCAAAAATGGGTGAAGTCCTATTCTGCAGAAGCCACATGGTAGTTTTCATTTCTAACCTCACAATGCTACAAAAAATACTTGTTCTAACCTTAAACATATATATGTATGTATATAATGATAATTTAAATAATAAATGAGAGAAAAAACTTTGATTTGTAAATTATACATAATAAAAAGGAAATACAGAAACTAACTAGGTTATTAATTATTGCTAAATTTCCCAAAATACTTTAAAACTGTAGGCAAAAATAAACATCGATTATTTTAATAATTCAATTAAATTTGCATTTTGGGATTTCTTACACAGCATTTCAATGAGCGTAGCAACAGATGAAACAATTATGCTGACAAAACTTCTCATAATATATAGATGAGAAAACCACTATTTTTAACATCAAAACATAACATTTAAGTCAAGTTGCATGACATAAACAATCTCTCTTGGCATATTTCAATGAGAAAACCCAAATTTTTATTTTAAAAAATGCATATATTAATGTCTAGTTGTAGGGTGACTGCAATTAGTTGTTAAATGAACATTGATTTTCCAGTGTCAATTTATGTTTTGAAGTTATTAAAGATCATTTCAGTTGCCTTTCTGGATTCAATGCAAGGGAAATACAATGGTAGGATTTGATTAGAAGAATACACAGTTCACTGATTGTGTTGTTATGCTCTAAAAGCGTTGTCAGATTTGATGCTCGGGTAGCTCCCCATTTTCTCCCACCAGGGCAGGTTTTTTACCTTAAAAAACCCATGGGTTTTTTTGGGGTAAAAATGGGTTTTTTTTAAGATGAAAATCACTAATGAAACTATAAATCTTAATTCCATTCTGTTGCTTTTATGAAAAATAAAAATCATAAAATGGTTAAAATTTTGTCATAAAATTTTCTATGACCAAATAAACAGTATTCTATAAAATGGTAGTTGTTTAAAGAATATATATAATCATAAATGATATAGACCTATACAAATGCATCAGTTAATTTTTACTGGAAGGAAAATATATTTATGCAAACATAATATCCAATATATTTCCTCTTTAGAATATCTAGAAATAAAACAACCATTCAAATATGTGATAATATCTTGTCTGTGTAATAAAAGCAGGTCTGATATATCAGTATAATGAAGTTATAGTGTTATTGCTAACATTCTTTTTCATTAAATCACTGGAGTTTCTTTATTTTATTTTTTTTACAATAAATTTATAAATAACATTAACAATATAATTTTTTAAATTAGAAAATAAGAAGATAAACCTTTTTCTAAGGCAATAGAAATTATCCATATACTTTGTTTTACTATACCCACTAAAAAAAGTATTCAAGTAAAAGCCAAATTTCTCACTTCAGTTTAATGAGTAACTAATACGTTTATGCACAGTTTGAAATATAAGAAGTTATAGTTATTTGTTTATGAAGAACAGTGTTTTACAAATGAAACCGATATAGGAAATTTGACTTACTCTCAAATACTTTTTTCGGAGGGTGTGCATTTCTGTTTGTGCAATTTTGTACATTAACTTTATTTTTCTTATATAAATATATTTTAATTAAAATTATTACTTATACCACCTTTTTTTAGGAATCAAGGGTAGACTGTTACATGGATAATGTAATTTTTTTTATTTTAGAAAAGATAAACCTTTTCAAAAAGGTATCCATATGTTTTTCTTTGCTACATTTCTATTTGCACAATTTTGTACATTGGATGTATATATATAACTTGATATATTTTAATGGTATGTCACTTAAGTATCTATTACTTATAATTTACAAAGCTAATAATTATTTATTCAAAAGAATATGCTGTGAAAGTTTTTAGAAGCAAATTTGTTGATTCATTTATCTTTATTTATTTACTTTTTGGAGGGCAGTGCCAAGTTTCCTTTGTGATTTAAACCTTAAGATTGTCTGTGGTTTGAAGTTTGGATTTCTATAGGTGTGAATTTTCAAGTTCAAGTACCAAAAATTTAAATTTTGCCCATTTACCCCAATAAACCCAGGTTTTTTCACCCTAAACACTGGGTTTTTTTTTTATAAAACCCACACGGGTTGGGCTTTTTACAAAAAACCTGGGTTTTTTTTTACAACCCGGCACTCTACTGCCAACCTCCAAGACTATTCAGTAAAGAGAAAGGTCATTAACTTAGTGATTAGCTACCTTTCATTAATTTGATGTTTGAAAGAAAAAAATACAGTAAAAAAATCAATCTTTTTGAAATATCATATTTTAATTTTAGTTAACTCTACATCCCTCAAGCATGGGACTTAGACTAATGATTTTCATTTTGGCTGCACTATACATCACATACAATGCAATGGGTACAACAATATCAATTTAAGATAAAGCATTTCGCAGACTTATACACTAACTGCAAAAGCATTATACATATCTAAGAATTTACAAAGAAAAACACTCCTATAAATACCTGCAAATTCAGAATTTTAATGATCTAGCACATTGCTGATTCAGATGGTAGATCTGAACAGGAGAATTTGATAAACTAAAATATTCACTATATTAAGATCTGTCAGATTGAGGTTTAGCTGTAAAGCCATATTGAAAGTTCTAAAGAATTTTGAAATAATGTTTTTATACTTTTGAGACCTTTGTTATTTAACAAGAAAATATAGCAATGACTTTTAAGAAATTAAAATTTCTGTTTATACTAAGAAAATGCATTTATTTACCTGAAACAGATACCATTTGTGCAGTAGGTCTAAAGCTATCAACAAATGAAGATATCAATTTTGAAAATTTCTATAAAAAAATATATATATATATATATATATATACACACACATGAGAGATTTGCAAGAATGCAGCAGAATGCACAAAAATATTAAATCCTGAAACTATTAAAAGCTAAAGAAAATAATATTACCTCTGAAGACTATAAAACTTACAAAGAAAAGCACATAATTTGCATTGAAAATAATACTATAAATATACATGAGAATTTATAAAAATATGTAAATTAATTTTAAAAAATAAAATATACACAATAAAACAACATTACCCACACTCACTTTGAAAGCAAGAAAACATCACTGAAATCAGAATAAAAAAATAGCATGAAAATCATTACACACCCAATGAGGATATGATCCCTTGTTTGGAATTTTTTTCTGCACTTCATCTAAGATTAGGTAACTTGGAAGTAGAGAAGTATTTCTATCAAATATAGTTTCCAATACCTAGGAAACACACACACAAATATCATTTATTATTATTTTTTTTTAATACAGAAAAACAAGTACATAATTAAGATCTGCTCAATACAACCAATTCATTAAAAACTATAAAATAGTTATATTATATTTATTAATTTATTGTAAGTAAAATAAACTACAGTAGAGAGCCAGAAATCCGCATAGCTTGGTGTGGATTTTGGGATTTTGCGGATTTCGGGCCATAAAAGATAAATCATTACATTTCCGATTTAAAAAAGTAGAATACAATTACAATGAAATAAAAACAGTCAAAAGTATTTCACTTATATTTTCACATTAAATGCAAAAACATAGAAGAAAAAATTACATGAAGACTAGCAAAGCAAATGGTTTCAAAATTTCCTTTTTCTAATTTTGAAAGCATGTTCTATGGTGATTTATTTTAAAATATTTTTTTCTACTTTCAGTTTCCCTTTTTTTCCCTTTCTTTTCTTTATTAATTTTTGCAAATTGTATATTATCATTAATTCTTGTTTTGTTACAGAACTCTGCTGTTCTAAAAATTTAAAGTATTCTCCTCCTAACTTTTATCAAATGGATTTTATTACAGTGCAGAATCCATAATCCAGGAACCTATAATCCGGCACTAGTCTCTTTTTTTTTTTTTTCCCCAAAGAGATCTGGAATCTCAAAATCCAGAACTTTTAAAGC
Organism: Cheiracanthium punctorium; assembly: GCA_038373885.1. Classification (NCBI taxonomy): domain Eukaryota; kingdom Metazoa; phylum Arthropoda; class Arachnida; order Araneae; family Cheiracanthiidae; genus Cheiracanthium; species Cheiracanthium punctorium. The sequence continues at coordinate 25,323 of JAWZYV010014471.1, read as the reverse complement.
TGATTTTAATTGATGTATGGCTATATTAATTTCTTCTTCTTCTTCAATAGATCGTTTTTCATTGAATATTTTCTTATTGTTTCGTATTTTGGCCCTAACATTTCTTTGCCGATCGCCATTACTGATCCAAATATTTGAATCAATGCATTCTCTACTACCGAGATACAAACAAAAGTAAATACGCTCAGTTCGCTTATTACATTTAAATTAACTGCAGTCAAAGGTGCAGTGTTGCTGAATGAAGAATTCAATGATTACGCGAGTGCTTTAATGGAACATTAATATGTATGAGTTTTTAAAACGAGACAGCATGTTTACACATCATCGTAAACACGTGGCTTCGGCTCCTTTCAGACACATTGCCTTTTTCTAGACATCCTGTCACCGCGCGAAATGCAATTACTATCGCAGGAAGGAATTTGCCAGTGCTTTGAAAAGCAGGAGGGAAAGGCGGGTAAATACAAAAGCTAATTAGATCCTAATAATAATTTTATACACTTTAAATTAGTATTTAAATAAATTCCAGTTACCAGGGGCGTAGCCAGAAATTTTTCATGGGGGGGGGGGGTTACAACTACTACAACTTATCAGCTCTTATATTAAACGAGGAATGTTTGTGTGTGGGGGGGTGTGTATGTCCGAACGATCTCGAAAACTGCTCTAAGGATTCTTAAATTTCGTACCTGGGGGTTTTTTGGGCCCCTGAAACGATTGAGCTAGGTCAATTGATTGAAAAATCTCTTAAAACGCTCAAAATTTAAAATTTAAAATTTTTGGACGGTAGCGCCATCTATTGAGCGTTTGAAAAACACACTTGATGCAATCTTCCTAAAAGGGACGCTCAAATAAGTTTGGGACGGATTAAAAAATACACGCCATCGATATATAATAGTAAAAATTACTTTCGCAAAGAAATAAAATAAATGGAACTTGATATTCAGTACACAGACAAATAAATATTTTAGTAACTAGATATATTACACCATTCAGCTACATAAATTAGTTTAGAATAAAAAAGTTAGTTTTATTTCAAAATATCGTCCTGGCAACCAGCGAAAGAAAAAGCGAAAAGAGTCTTCGTTGCCATCCCCGCAAGCATCTTGATGTAATATACGTAAATAATTTAATTATTCTTAATTCATAGTTATTAATACAAAACTATTCGTAAATCTTATGCGAAAAATTGCCTGCATTTATTACAATTATCTTTTTGTAACTAACGTAAAGCTAAATGTATTTTCGCGTATATACTAAAACAATAAATATTTTTCATGTATTTTATTGATCCATATGATGCGAATTTCAAAAGTGCATAAAAGTTTCAGCTTAGCCGAATAATTTAAATGAAAATGACACCCTTTTCAGTCATTCACAGTAAGAAAAAAGATCCTGTGACGTAACAGTAACATGAAAATTCCATTTTTTTTTTTTTTAAATAACCGCACTAGGTTGAATTCTATTTTAACTGCCTTATTCCGCCAAGTTGAAGATAAATATTTAAATGTAGTTACCCTGACGATTTTTTTTTTTTAATGGGTCAACCGTTTATAATGAAACGATGTTCGAAACTCCGATGAAAAAATGATACGATCGATTCCTAAATTGGGCTCGCAGCCGATATTCAAATTAATTTTGCAGATGATCAGCCATCAGTTTAGTTTTCATTCACTGCAGTTGATGATTTCAACTCATTTATTTTATCATTGTATGGACAACCTTTTAAAAGATTCGGGCAGAACTTGCCGATAGTGGCCTCCTGGGCCTGACTTCAGGATGTTAGCGAAATCGCGGGCCGTATAATTCGGATTTATATGGAAGTTTGAATGTTTTATATAGGTTTTATACAGGGTTTTGACTTGTTCTGAGGGCTGGTCCAAAAGCCATGGCGGGCCCCATCCGGCCGCAGGCTGGGAGTTGTCCATATGTGGAAGCAGTAAATTGGGAGGCTGAAATCTGGTTACTAAGATTTTTTCTAATAAATTTTCAATTCTTATTTAGAAGTGGATTAGACTGTGTTGTTTTGTGTTGTGTACTATCATTAAACTAAAGGATAAAGCCCTTTGTGGAGACAATTACAGCGGGCGATAGAATGTCTACACTCAGAATATTTAATATTTACCCACTTAAACTCAAATAACTTCATATTCAATTTTTATTATACATCGAAATTCGAACTGTATAATCTGCAGAAACATTTCGTATTCGAAACATTTCGTTTGGTATCAACATCCTCTCCTATATCCATGCTTAATGCATAGAAAACCGTTTTATTTTTGAAAAAAAGTTAAATTGAGTAGTAATTTAGAAAAGCTATCTTAAGCGAATTGGAATCGTAATTTTCCCTCCAAAGCCTGATAACCGTGACTTCAATGTAACGTCAATGTCACTTGCAATAGATAATTCTGACACTCAAATGATTAGCTTTTTTTATTCTCTTAAATGAAATAGAGCTAAAAAATACAAAAAACGCTTAAAAATCAGGGAACGGGTGGATTATCAGATTTTTTCTTTTTTTTTTTTACATAATTATGATAATTTTCAGGCTGATCGCACCAACGAACCGTGTGTAAATTTTAAGTTATTAGACAATACATTTTTAATCTGTTTGGATGGTAAAAGTTTTATTTTGAGTGGTTGAACTGGAATTGTGACAGAGTCAGGGATCAGCGTAACTATATAGGAGCGATGTATTTTTGATTTATTCGAGGTTAGAAGTCCATTTTCTTCAGTCCATCCATTTGTTCTATTATTGTGAACGTTTAAGTAGTTGTTAGGGTTATTATAAAAGAATACTTTTGATCTATTCTGTTTTTGATTTCATGATTTCGAAGTGTCCTTTTGTACTAATAATTTAAATTGCGTTACACTTTTTATTTTCTTAAGGGTGAGTTTATAAAATAAAATTATGTTTAAAGCATATTTATGTAAGATTATACTTTTATGGAATCTATATTTATGTATCTATAAGATTGAATTTACGTTTGTAGAATTCGTTTATGCATGATGTATTTTCTTTGAATTAGAAAAAAATAAGTATTTTATGTTTGAATTGAAACACTATAGAGAAATTTACAATTTCAATCGTAAAGAATTATCGTCATAGATGTATTATAAAGACGTAAATGCATGAAAGTGTAGCTCAAAAACGAGCTGTGGAAACATATGATCACCGACAGCAGCACTTAGCCCAAATGTGTGAACGTGCAGTTAAAACACAAGCAGATGAAACAGATGATTAGTATTTGGAAGGAGAACGACATGGAACAGCTAGACGTCGACAAATACTTCGGGTAAACAGTGTAAGTATCTACAAAGCTGCCACAAATGTGGGTACTTATTATCATAGTTTAAAACTTTTTAACATGGATTGCATTCACCCTGGAGCTTTGCATTTTTCTGAACAGTAAAAACAAAAATTAACCGAAACCATTTTGGGGACTGTAAGATTGATGTAGGACATTCCGAAAATCATAATGAATTGGTGTGGTTGTTTCTTCGATGTCACCCACATTTCAAAGAATTCGAAATTTGAAAGCATACTTTACAATGGCTTTGTTCACAGTATATGACGAGTAAAACTATTAACGATTTTGGTGTGTACTGCTACGTTGCGAACAGTGTATAATAGACTTGATGAATTTTTTTTATAAACTCATTCATCTGACAGTTCAACCAACTCGAATTCTTGATGCTGAATTTGAACGTCCTCAATATGGACAGATATATTTCTGAAGTAATGAAGACGCTGTTAGTGAATGCATCGCCCAAGATCTTCGCTGATACCCTCGCTGATCTGCTACAGAAGGAAAGGAGGCACCTTACGTTAAACTACTTTTTGCTCAACTCTGATGGCACCGACCATCGAATATTTAGCATCCCTCTTCAAAACAAAGTATATGCCATTGTAACATTGAATGCCGACCAAAGCTTACCTGATAATGTATGGGTGATCCGACAGCGATGAAAATCTTTGGCAACCATGAAGATTATTGATACGTGCCAAGGCATTTACGTATTCATTATTTTACACTTAAGGAGCCTTTAGATTCTGAGCATGGATCCGTAACCTGGTACTATATATATATGTATACGTGTGTATGATAATAGATTGAAGAATATACATTTTGTATGGCAAAAAATTTCTCATGGGGGGGGGGGGGGGTTATTACCCCCCTAACACCCCCCCCCCCTTGGCTACGCCCCTGCCAGTTACTATTTGTGTTATATTTTATGAAAATGGTCCAAAATCAACGATCTTTTCCGCTTTATAGTTTTTAGTTTGAATTAAACACTAAATTACATTTGTTCCAATGTAGTTTAGTACTTTTTTTTGGCAGTTTATACAGCGATCGTATGTATATTTTAAGACTACTTTTCATTGATAAATAATACACCGGTCAATAGCACGTGATCGACGATGGTTTCAATGGAATTTTTAACACATCTATAATCCGGAAAAATCGGTAATCCGGCACGGCATCATTCCCACCGATGCTGGATTATCGGTGCTGCACTGTATTATTATTACCCAAATTTTCATCATCAGAATCATATTTATCTGGATTCAAGACACTTTTTAACAATTTCATCACTGGCGGATGATTTCGAATTTCATTATTTACATCAGAGGTGTGCGGATTTTGGACGTTTGTGGATTTTTGGCTCTCGAATGTGTTACCTTCTTACAAAAACTAAAAGTTTGTTTGCCCTGAGAAGGCAGCCCACATCACGAAATGAGTCAATCAGAGCTATTTGTGCCCTTTCTGGAGGTTCCCGCCACAATTTAAATCTTAATCAGAAGGTGGGGATTTCGGAATGTTAACACCTTTCCTTCGGAAACAGCTAGTGACTACTGAGAGGACTTTTCTAACCATAGATTTAACATACATATACCTGGAGCTCTTCATCAGTACATCAGGAAACCATGATCCAGAACTAAGAGCTTTAGAAACTACAGAGCTTTCTGAATTATACTTTTATTATTTTATACATGGAAAAAAAATTAATTTTTATGACAAAATGTTGATAGTGACATTGAGACAAGTATTGTGTTAAGTCAAATCTATATGAGGGATATCTGCCTGGGCAGAGGGTGTGTAGGGCAGAAGACTTAAATGGATTCTAACGCAAGACATCCAGGCAAATGTATAGGAAAATAATGATTATCTTATGATTGAATGAGTTACATTTTTTTTTTTTTAATGAGAAATAGGTAGCATGTTAATCAATAGGTATCAATAATAGAATGACGACAGTAAGCCCTGCCTTAAGAATATGTTCAAAACACCGTTTGTCAATCGGTAGTAAAGTCAATTTATAAACACAAACCAGTGTAAGGCTCTCTCATTAATTTTAGCATGTGTGTTTCCATTTGCGAATACTGATAAGAAAAAAAACTGATCTAAAGCTCAGAAAAAAAAAAATAATTAAAAGGAGGGGGAATTATTAATAAAGTATTATTATTAATAATAACAAACTTAGTTTTTTTTTCTCTGCAGCATTGAGAAAAGTTGGACTTTTTAAAGGAAGTTTAAATGGTTTTATTTTATGAAAAATTAAATATTTAATTTTTTTATCAAAGAAATTTTTTGATTATTTTATCAATAAAAAATTAAATGGTGCAAAATTCAGATTTTAATTTTACAGCTGAAGTCAATAACAAATCTAGGATAGAGATTAGGGGTCTTCAGCCCTTCCTCCAAAAGAACACTGCTTTAGGGTAGTGTTTCCTAACATGGGGTACACATCCCACAGGGGGACAGTTCAAATGGAGCCATCCATTGTTAGCCCAAAATAAAGTTTAGTACTAATGTTATTTATTTATTTGTCAAATGCCAGTTACATTGGCCGCTAGGCCATTAAACTCCTAGCCCGCCAATAGCACTGAAATCTACTAGAAAAATTTGTCAGTGATTCACACTCATCATAATGTTCTGCCTTCATGGCCATCCACTATCACATAAAACACGCAATGGCGAATCTGCTAGTCCAATGCGAAGTAAATGATTCTGTAGGCAGTCATGCTCCGTCAAAAGTCTAAAAGAAGCAGCCGCAACAGTTTGCGATTGATCAGGAACAAAAGCTGTGTTTGTTGAGAGAACACCCCAAGGCTTGCCATCACAAGCTCAGGTGGCAAAATCTTTAAATGTCTTTTGATATTAAAAGTATCCGCAATGGACAGGTCACCCGTCAGTATTTTTGTACCCACTCTCATCATTGGTTCTCTACCATGAATACTCTCCTCCCTTTTCACTCCTATCACAAAATTATAAATCTTTTTTCCATACTTTCTATAATCTATATTAGTAATGAAATCATTACTAATATAGTATACACATTCTATTGCTATATATATACATTTTTTCTTTGCTGCAATAATTTCTTTTCTAAGGATGGCTACACTTCTCCATCCTTGGAGGTCCTTAGGATTTTTTGTTTGTTCAGCAACGTTTTGAGATTCAATGGCTATGCCCTTTAATTCAGCCAATCTATCATTCCAAAAAGCTTTGAACCTTGTTTGTTTACCTCTTAGTATCCACTTCTTTGCAGTTGTCAACATCAATTAAGAAAAACAAGAGAATGCCTTGTCAATGCTCATCTCAGGGTTTAAAAACTTGGGTGGCTGAGAAAAGATAGATTCAAGCTCCAAGTAAAAATTTTCCTACTTTGCTTTTTTAAAATTCCACCTATTTCTCACTTTATGTAAAAAAGGGTAAGAGGAATTTAACCAGATCATATGATGTCCAGAAACCGGATCATAAATAACTTCTCTTCTAGCATCTTCTGCTAAATCAGCAGTGGCTAAGATCAGATCAGGATTCGTACCATTTCCATTATAATGAATAAAAGATATCTTTTCAAAGGGTATCTTCACACTGCGGTATTTATGGGAACAAAATGGCAGATATGCTAGCCAAAAGGGGAGCTGCAGTTCTCCAAAAGCCAAAAACGAATGCAAGCCTCCAATCTATTAAACTTCTTACATCACTCACATATCAAGAGACTTTTAAGAGATTTTGCCACTCGAGCTTGTGATGGCAAGCCTTGGGCTATTCTCTCAACAAACCCAGCTTTTGTTCCTGACCACCTGGGAACAGTTGCGCTTGCTTCTTTTAGACTTTTGACGGGGTATGACTGTCTACAGAATCATTTATTTCGCATTGGACTAGCAGATTCGCTGTTGTGTGTTTTATGTGATAATGGATGGCCAATGACAGCAGAACATTTGGACGAGTGTGAAGCACTGAGGGATTTTTCTTGTAGATTTCAGCGCTATTGGTGGGCTAGGAGTTTAATGGTCTAACGGCTAATGTAACTGGCATTTGACAAAAAAATATAAATAAATAATGAATAAAAGAAGGAATATCCATGTTCTAGAAGATTAATTCCAGTCTGCTTGAATTAATTAGGTCCTCCATAATCCTCCCGGGATGGTTAGAATCGTTATAATTCCATCGGGACTATGAGCATTAAAATCTCCACAGAGGAAAGTTTTATTAAGGAAGGAAAGGCCCTGAAAATTTAATTTATTATTGTTATTGAAAATTTAATTTATTATTGGGCTATAACAAGCATAAATAATGCAATGTGCTTTTTGTTTCCAAACATCGATTTTGACCAACTCAGCACCAATATGAGAAGTTAGATCACTGATAATATTGAATTTGTACATCAAGTTCTTTTTAATACCAACCAAGATTTATTTGGGAAAAACCACCTGCATTCAATTGGACTATCACTAAGCACTGTTTGTCCTAAAAAGGACAGTTTGAAGGATCTCTAGGAGCCATCGGCAAGTGGCAAAGTTATAGCAGATTTTGCGTAACCCAGGGTGCACCACGAGGAGGCCTGTATCGATATTTTTCACAGTGTTCTTTTAATTTTAATCAAAACTGCAATTCTTAATTTTTAAACTATCTTGGTTAGTATCAAACTAAGTGAATGTGCAGTATAAATAAATTTTATTCACTCTTCTGGATCGGCCCTTGTAAGCAGGAGACAAAAAATGACCAAAGACAGTTAGCATTGATCTTGGGAGTAGGGTGGAATAAAATAAAAACCTCATGCAACTCAACTGGGTTGGTATCCTTTGTTTGATCCCTGAGCCATTTTCGAAACTGCTTAAAGATAAATGAAATATACCCCCTTTCTTTAGGAAAATGGAAAATAACCATTCAGTTTACTGGATTGTACACTTCATTTTAACTAGTTTTCTTTCCATTATAAACTATCCACACTGGCAAGTTAAGCAGAATTAATAGAAGTAGGAAATGAGTAAATGAGATTTGAATAAAATTGTTGTATATCGGAGGTAGGTGGGACTCGAGGAAAATTATGACATAGAGGTTTTATTGTATATATATTGATTCTATTTTTATCTGCATATCTGAAAAGAATTTCAGTCTCACTGGTCAAACAATGCTGGATATGTTTGCTTTCAATGTTGAATAAACAAAATTCCTTATTCTCTAAAGAGACAGAAAGAATGGATATAAACTATGAATTGTTCTGCATAATTACGCAGTATTTCAAACTCATAGCAGCATTCAAAATGCTTTCAAAACTGAAAATGAACGAAATTCTCTAAAAATGGAAAAAACGATTGATTTAAAAAAAAATTAAAGTAGTTAAGTATTTATGAAACATAAAATTTCCAGCAACTGCTTAACAATGCAAGAGATGCTTTTTTTCAGATTTGAAAATTAGAAAGTTAATTCTAAGCAATTTGGATTATCACAAATTTAAAAAGTACTTTGATCATAACACAATATTCTCAAAGTTTTGACAGTATGGCAAAATTTCAAACAAATTTGTTCATTGGTGTAAACTTATATATAACACAAAAACAGAACAAATTTTCTGTTGTATAAGTACATAATTATAGAAAGCAGCTACATCAGAAAAATTGTAGAGGCACAGAAACATTTTTTAAAAAATTAGATGCAGCTACTTTTACTGCTGTATTGCATCACCAGAATTAACAATTCAAATTCACAATTAAAAGAATAAATCAACAATGTATATTTTTTTTTTTCTTTTGTGCACATGTTTGTGATTTACTTAAGAGTTTTAAATAAGTGATAGTAACATTTTCCATAACAAATCCTCTAAGTATTTTGTGATACAACTAAAATGTTTTGTCTTCACTTTACAGTCTTTAATACACTACACATCTAAAACCTCTTTTTTAGATGTGTAGTGTATTATTAATTTCTTCAAAATCTGAAAGTTATAAAATTTCCATTTGAGAATAACTTTTAAAACAAGTTTACTTTTATGTTTTCAAAAAAATAACGTAAACTTTAATTGTGTATGTTGCTATTAACAACTACTTCTAGTGAACACAAACTGTTCCTATAAACAATTTTTTTTAATGAAATTTATACTCCAACTCTATCATCTTACTTTCTGAATAGCTCGAAGTTGATTCATAACAGCAACATTATTAGCTGACTTCATGCCATGAGCTTTATCAAGAATAGTTTTCAATAAATCTCTAACACCCTGAAAAAGAGACATGTTTTATTGTAAATTAATAATGTATATAAGAAATAAGAAATAATCAAATACATTATAGCTAACACCTGCATTTCTTTTACAACAGCTAACAGTCAGTAAATATCCACTGCAAATGAATTAATATTTTAGTACACTGGACACTGCTTTCACAGAATTTTAAATTAAAACACCATTAAAAGAGAGGCATTATTTAAGCTTTAGTTCGAATTCAGAGATAGCTATAGTATTGCAGAAGTCTTTAATAAGTGGAAAAAATCTGGAAACATACCTAAAGGAAAACAAAAACCTTGCAAGTGGGATTTTCTTCAAAAAAGAAAACTGACTTCAAATTACTTCCCTATAATGAAAAATTCTTGGAACAGCTTAGATATATGCCACCAGTGGTGACTTAATTCTTTGGCAATTTGTGCATGCACATAATCAATAGACATTTCTCATTGAGGTTCTTATTGAAACAGTTGTCTAAATATTGTTATGCATACTCCTAGACAAATTGGCATATTTAGCACCACAAAATACTTCATCTTCATGTGGCAAATATCTAAGCTGTACCATTATTCATATTGTAAAATAAAGGGGTTTGGCAATTTCTCGCCAAATATAGATGATACCACCAAGCTGAGTTCAGTTTTGGGAACTTATATTTAAATTACCAAAAGTGGCAAACTTGACATTTGACATACTACTTCTAATGGCGATACTGGCAACCCTAAGGCAATGGTTTAAAAACATCTTTTTTTGTCGATTTTTTTAATGATAGTACCATCAGAATGTGACCAAATTAATATGGGATCACCCCTAAACTATTCCCTTCTGAAAAAAAATATTGCTGTACACACACTAAATAAAAAGTCTGGAGTGACTCGACTTGACTTTCCAAACACTAGATCTTTACCAAGCATTTAAATAAATTTCAACTTAATTGGATCTAGTGTTTAGGCACTAGTGCCCTTAAAATTATTTGAGTGTACAGGCTGCAATATATAATACTTTTTTGTATTTCTGTAAGAAACTGAAAGCTGTACACTTACTAAAATTTATGCAGTAAATAAGACAGTGACCTACAATAAGCTAGCCTAGTTTGAGCTCAATCGAATGCACTATTTAGAAGCTAGCTCACTTTAAATGATTTGCGTCCTTAAGCCATAATGTATAATTAATTTCTGCAACCCTGTGAACAAACTATCAGCTCTACACACACCAAAATCTATGCAGGTTATGAGATTGTGACTTATAATATACATAGCTAATACTAATAATATACATAGCTAATTTGAGCTCAATCGAATAAACCATAAAGACACTACAGGGTGTCTACTGGAGTGCAGAAAAAAAAATTCATGACCACAAGGGAATTTTCATGACATACCGCCATTTTGTTGCTTTTGAAATGTAACTAATTTTAGTCATATTATAATTATATATGTATATATATGAGACCAGGGGCATAGCCACGGGGGGGGGGGGGGGGGGGGGGGGTTATGGGGGTCATAACCCCCCCCCCATGAGGAATTTTTTGCCATACAAAATGTATATTCTTTGATACATTATCACACCCACGTATACATATATATGAGTTGTAGTACTCGTAACCCCCCCCATGAAAAATTTCTGGCTACGCCCCAGTATGAGACGTCAGATATTTCAAGTAAAGTTTCAGAGTTAAGGCAGGTAATATGGTTTATTGAACATTACATTTAAGTTACAATTTAGAATGAGAAGAGGGGAGGGGAGACGGGTACAAGAATCAGCGTGGACTCATTAAGCAGTTCCAGTGGCAGAAGTCCGACGATTTTCGATGTGCGGGAGTATTTACGCTTACCACACCACGTGGTTTGCGAAGACATAACTCCGCCTCTCTCTTATCTCTGATCGAACCACACACATTTACCAACATGACCCGCATCCGGGGCTGCAAAGGCGTGGGGACACGTGTACACTCATCGACGGCCTGATGTCTGACAAATAACAAAATAAATAAAACATAGCTCCAGAGCACGCGTGGCAAGTATGACAGGAAAGCAAAACTTACAGTGAAAGTACCGGTTTGAACAATACCCAAACTAGTAAAACCCAAATTACCTTTTTATACATTACATATATATATACAGGGTGTCCCAAAAATAGCGTCTAAACTCTGTACAACCAGATTCCTCGTAGGAAGCACTTAAAAATTGCCCAAAGAACTGTACCTGTACGACCCATAGTTTTTGAGGAAAATAGGAAAAACAAATTATGACGTCACATCCAGTGCAAGGAAAATCAATTAGAAACATTAAATTGGACACTGGGGGACTACTATGCTCATTAGATCTGCCACCTTTGAATTCCTTCCAATGAAAATGTTTGAAAGGATTGATCTTGTAGCGGCACGAGATCTCCTCCGCGCACACAACACCCGGCAATTGAATAGGTACCTTTTGGCCGAGCCGGATTACGCCTCATTCCACCACGCGAATTCCGTCAGTTCGAAACCAGCTCTCGCCCCACGCTCTCCGTTCAATCTCATTACAGTAAAAAGTGATTCAGTCCCTCCCCTTCATTCTGTGTGCATTTATATGGGCACCAGATGGATGCAGAGTGAGCAGTTAGCCGTTACACACCGCACCCAAGCCTCGATAGTCACGGTGGAATTTTTATCATTTTATCAAAGCATATGCAAGAAAACCTATGTTCACGCTTCCAATAAAGGCTCTTTCGGTACACTGGATATGATGTTTTTGCTTTTGTCTTGCATTTTTCTTGTAAGCTATGGATCATACAGGTACAGTGCTTTGGGAAATTTTTATGTACCTCCAATTTTTATGTACCAAGAATTTGGCTATGCAGTTTGGGAGCTATTTTTGGGTCACCTTGTATATATATAAATATACATATACAGGTTGATTCGCTAAACTTGCAGGGGGTGTAGGGGGTACAGAGATGGTTCAGAATCACAAAACAATACGGGGTTGGAAACGTCGTCTTCATGTATCTGTACACTTTAGAAAAAGTGTTCAAGTGATAGTAAACTTTCCGGCCATGGTTTTTCAAAAACTAATTCCTCTTTCACCGATTTCACTTGATAAAAATAGTTATTTCAGAATTGCTTCTTTCTTTACATTTATGAAATTGTCTGAGGAAAGCCCATTGTTTATGAAACTTGATTAAGAAATTAGACACACACTTCAACACTTCTTCCAAAGTGATTATGAACAGGTACATGAAGACGACGTTTTCGACCCCACATTGCTCTGTGATTCTGAACCATCTGTGTACCCCTACACCCTCTGCAAGTTTGTCAGCCTAGTAGTGAATCACCGTATATATATATATATATATATATATAATTATAATATTAATTACTCTTAATAGTCACTAATTAATTCAATGGTCCGAAGTAAATGAAATGTAACTATCCTAATCAGCAAGATAAACTGCCACACAGCAGTGAGATTGCAAGACAGTCCTTTTCCCTTCCCTACAACAGGAGACTGGGTTGCAGGGAAAAAAAAAATTCTTGACATCCTATAGAAATTCGGGACATTTTCATGACAATCATGACACATTGTTCAAAATCTTGACATCTTCATGACATTCATGATTTTCATGACCGGTAGACACCCTGCACTAGCACACTTTCAAGAATTTCTGTCTACAGGCCATAATGTAAAAGACCCCTCATTTGTTGTCCTGTAAAAAAACTGAATCCTATACACAACAAAATCTATAATATACATACCCAATTTGAACTTCTTCGAATGCACAGTTTAGTACATTCGAAGAGCTCATTTCAAATGACTTGCGACCATAGGCCATAATGTATAAGAATTATTTTTTACAACCCTGTGAGCAAACTATCAGATCATGTGACCATAAGCATACCCAATTAACTGAATGCACCATTTAGACGCTAGCACACTTTTAAGAACTTCCGTTCATAGGCTATAATGCAAAATAAATCTTTTTTTGTAGCCCTGTAAAAAAATTATACACACCAAAATCAATACCGGTTATGCAACAGTGGTTTGGTAATATATACACCAAATTTGGGCTCAATTGAATGCACTGTTTAGGAGTTATTGTGTTCAGTCACACACACACATATACATACATGCATCTCGTAAAAATAGCATAAATGAATTCAGAAGACCTCAAAACGTGTAACCACATCAAAATCTCAAAGACAAATTTTTTTATGATACTTTGCTTAATGGTACATGTTTATGTTTGGAAAGTAATAAATACTCTTTGAACATAGCACCTCCTCCTTTTTTGTAGTCAGTAAAAAGAGCATCATTTTAACAATGCACATAACAGTAATACAATAAATTTTTTGAAGCTGTTGCATGTGTTCGCCACTCAGTATGTACAAAAAGATATGTAAGAAGGAGGATTGCCAGGTTTTACCTTTAAAAGATAATAGATGTTCCTTTTGTGAAATATCAAACAGAAGTCAAAATACATGGAATGATATAAATGAAGGATCCAACATAACAGTAAATTTTGAGAGTCAAAAGAATTCTCAAAATATTTTAATTTTAATGTATGGAATCGACATTACTAAAAGTAAGGGTCCAATTAAACCAAAAATATAAAGAATACTTATTCAAACCTGCTGTCTGTGTCTTGGTCATCAGCCCATTTCAACACATGTGCTTCTATGGCTGAAACTATCTTGTGATACAAGTATCTGTCAAAGCTGATTAGAGCAACTATGCTAATATGTCAATGTGAGTAACCTTATATCTATTTCTTTTTTATGCTTACATTATATAATTTGTATTTATGAATAACTATTAAATATTTTTAGTTTCACCATAACTGGCACCAGTCTTTTAAATTTATTACAAATGGTGTCTGCAAGGGCATGGTGTGACCGAAAATTTTGGAGAAAACACATATCAGATTTATGAGCAGAAAAAGGAAGTTTCTTTTGAAACAAATACTGAGAATCAAAAGATTTTGAGACAAAGTTGGAGGGCAGGTGGTTTCCCTAATTTTAAACTAATTAAGATTCAACTATTATGTTGAACTGGAGAAACAATTTTATGGGGCAGAAAAAAACATAATTTAGTGGAAATTACTAAAAAAAAAAAAATGTATAGCGCATTTAGGTACTTACTATGGAGGGGGGGGGAACATACAATCTGGCAACCTTAGTAAGAGTGTTTATAGAAGAAAACTTATCCATCATTACTCTTAATTTAACCCTTTTTCACACTATATGGTGTCGTGTGGAATGTATCTACCATGTAAAAAAAGTCTTGTGTATGTAGAAATATTTTACGTATAAATTTACAAACAGTAGTTTGAAATCAATAAAAATCTGCATATTGGTATGAATGCATGAAAATGACAAACTAAATAAATCAAAAAGAAGATAGAGTTATACTAACCTTGTAGTCCACACCTGATATGATTTTATCTATTAACATGAAGCTCTGACACCAAAAGTCTTCATTAGTATATACAAGGGCATCACATTTCAACAATGTCTCACAAACCAATCTATCAACAAAACAAGCATTTGAATAAGAACAAGAAATACTCAACAAATAAATTTAAAACAAACTTTCAATCAAATTATACCTTACAAAGATTATTTATCAAAATATATTTTTTAACTTGCAATTCAAATTTTCAAGAAATGAGAGAGGGGAAGGGGGACTAAAATTTTACTAATAAAATATATTATACTAGTGATATCTGCAAATTTTGGGAGGGCAATTCATTTCAAATTATGCTACTAAAGCAAGATTATTGACTCGACTATGTAAAGAAGTAAAGTTTTTAAATAGGAAAAATGACAAAAAGAGTCATTTCAATTAACATATTCGTATGATGTAATAAAATTGTGTTTCTATAATTAAAAAGTTATTGAAAACATCTTTTGTTCATTAATCTTACTCCAACAAGTCCAGAAAGGTAAGTTCAAATACATGGTGGAAAAATTAATTTTATGAAATATTTTGCTGTCAAATTAGATAAATTTAACAAAATAAAAATTAATCAGGTGGATTACAATAAATGTAGAGCCATGATGTGATGAAATTGAATTTTTGATTTCATCAACAATAAAATTATTTTAAAATTAGTCATTAATTTTTTATTTTTTTTTACGTAATCTTAATTTAATGATGCCCTAAACAGAAAAGATCAATTACATAATGAATAATTAATTTTATGAAATACTTTGCTGTAAAATTAAATTTAACAAAATAAGACACAAATTAATCGTTCTATATTAATCATTTAACTATCTTAATTATGCTGTGCATGAATACAAAAAAGAAAACTTTTCTTTGTTTTCAACATTTCAACTTTTATAAATCCTATAGTAATTTAATACTCAGAAAAATGTTTACAATGCCACATTTATAACTTTAAAAATTAATTACACTTCTAAAAACTTTAGTAACAGCTGAAAATTCCCTGTATTTCATTTTCATTTTAAAACAAAGACTGATACAGCATACTAAATTCATATTGCTTCATATTTAAATTCTAACCAAAACTAAAAAAATCTTACGTTTTCAAACAGCTAAATAAAAATGAAGGATGTTTTTCTACACATATAAGCATGACTATGCACTCTCAGATATCGCTCAGATATCTCAGATTGTCGTTAGCACTTGTCAACTACTTTGAAACAACAGTGAAACAATTTTTTCTTTTTGTTTTTAAATTACACAAATATTACATCATTGGAAAGAATGCTAGAAACTGAACATTTTATTAATTTGCACCTTTTCTCTCACTTTCATAGTTTACAAAAGAATTAATGATGGAACTTGCTGATATCTGCTTTTCTCAGAGCAGAACTTTATGAATATCTAACATAACACCTGTAGTTGGTGTGTCTCTGTAAAAAAAAAATCTGTTCTTCATTCTCCTGCCAAAAGCACACATAATTGCTAAAAACCCAATGTTTTTATTTGAAGAAGGCTAAAAATGTAAACATAGGGTAGTTGTCAAATTGGTTGGAAATAACTTTGGATTATAATTTTATTAAGTTTTTCTGGGGAGATTTGTTATGCTGTTTTCAACATATTTTAAAATTATATTTATTGTATTTAAAATGTCAAATTTAATAATGGAAGATTTGAGACTATTTTGTGGTTTTTACAATTTAAAGTTTAGTGGGTGTATTTTATGTAATGCGAATCTCACATTTCAATCTTCATTAAATTCATATACTGAATCCGATTGTTAAATGCAATTGGATTTTAAATGTTTCTAGTTTGTTCAATGGCATTATTTTGCTTTAATTGTAAATCTATAGTTATGTATATCATTGAGAACAGCTAGAAAATTATGGTGAGCAAACATCCCATTAATGAGTTAGCTTCATTATGAGTTTAATATCCCTGCTAAAGCTAAAATAAACTCACTACTTGAATTTAAAATTTAGTACATTTTATCTTTATTTAAAAAAAGAACCCCAAAACATGACATCCCATGACAATAAGTTTTGTTTTAATCTTTAATCAGAAGATAAATTAAATAATAAATTAGACAACAACCTATTATCTGAACTAAAATTTAAAGAAAAAATATTGCCACAAGTGGTATTTTTGTATTTCATTTAGTATTTTAGTCCAACCTGGATGCAATAAGACAACCCTGGGATTAGTGAACCTTATTTTCATGAAAATGCACAAAAGTTTGATTAGTATAATGTATTTCAAGAATCTATTAGCTATCAAGGGATTCTTGTTTATTTTAAAACCTTCCTTGTTCGACATGCACACATGCATACAAAAAAAATAATAATAATAAAATAAATCCTTACCTTTGGGGGACAAAGTTATTTGTGACACCAAATTCTAGCAAAGAAAATAAAAGTCTAGCTTTCTGCTGATTACTAGTTGAGCTAATAAGTTTGACATAATGACTTAAAGCTGGTGGAAGTTCTTCCTGCAACAGTATAACAAAGTAGTAAATAACTGCAACAGTATAACTTCAATAAAACAATTACAATACATGAGAATTCATAAACTTTGGAATGAAAATAATTTATTAAATAATAATAATTATTATTCATTATATATTTTCCCCCAATCAGAGCCTGATCATAGGTGGTCGGGGCCCTGGGGCAAGAGGTTATTTTGGGGCCCCTATACTATCACAAGCATTTTAACTTATTTTTGTTTGCTGTTGCACTTTCTTGACATAAAAATAAAACATTTTTAAAGAATACTAAAATTGAATTAAAAATTACCTATTTATTTATACTTATTTAGAACAAGACTATGTATTTAAAAGTGATTTTAATATTTTTTTTGTCTGTTTGTATTATTAGCGCATGGCTGCGCAAATTCTAGGAATGGCAATTACGAGGCATGGGAGCAAAGTTTCTCACTTAAAAAATTTTTCTTGATACACCAAAAAGTTCGAAATTTTCTTTCCTTCATCACGAAATAAAAAATGTTAACTAATGGATATTTTGTGATAAGCATATATATGGCCATACCATACGTTTTTAAAAACTCCTAACTTTTTGTTTATTGATCCATGAGTCTTAAAGATCATTGAATTAGAACAGAAAATAAACCTCTAAGTCCATTTATTGTTAAAAATTATGCTATAGATTAGAGATGTAATGAATAGTGATTTGGCCGAATAGCCGAATACCGAATATTCGGCCAATAGCTTAGGCCGAATACCGAATATTCGGCACATAGTTTAGGCCGAATACCGAATATTCGGCGGCCGAATATTACATTTTTTTTTTTCAATTTCATTTTAACTGTAAATAAAATATTGCTTTTCAATTTTGTAATTAAATACTAAATAAAGATTAATTAAAATTCATTTTATATTATTTGTAGGTACTTAAAAACACACAACAGTATATTATCTGTAAAACTAATAAAATATTGGTCATGATAAAATATCTTTTACAAAGTTAAACACTAATAACAGTATAATGTTGCAGAATACTCTGCAAATTCCTGGGTTCATTGTTCTAAAGTCCAGTAGGTGTAGGAAGTTCTAGAAAACAGTCCACCTGTCAGGAGGGAACACAAACTTTATTGCTTCTAGAACTCCGTCGAACAATCAGCTGTACAAAATTCATAAGTACAATCAGACAGTAATGTGCTTTTAACAGTCTGCTTAGTACAGAAGCTTTCACAAATGCTGTCATTGTCACACAAAATAAAACACTTCCACAGGCAAAATTCAGTAGAAATATACGAAGGATAACACTATAAGTTCCTCAAGACTCAACAATGAAGAATTTACACACAGCACTTAAAAATCAGCTTCATAAACAAGTGAAAACACAGTTTCTATAGCGTCAATACAAAGTCTTAAGCTTCACGGACATCTGCTCTTGGCGGAAGCAGAAGCAAGACAAAGACTATCGGGGTAGTCCGCTTATATTTATAGGAGAGGCAGAAGCTACAAGGAGCTTCCAGAAGAATCTATTTCTCAAAGATTCCACATAAAGTAGGAATTCTGATTATGTCATAGAAGAGAAATATTAAACAATTATGCATGTTAATGCAGCAAAACTAACTTTACAAGCCCTATTTGGGGAAAACGCACCAAATGACCAAAATGTTGCCAAGCTTGGCGACTTTTGGCGAAATATTGCCAAATTTAGTGCCAAAAATAAGTCCCCAAAAGCCAAGTTACGGAAGGCCTAGGATCAATATTTTTCGAGATTTCTAGAAACGACATACAAATCAGATGAAAGGCTCTAGTTGACCAATTTTGATGCAACAAAAAGCACATTTTAACTAGTATTTGAAGCGTAGAATACGAATTTTAAACTATTTTAAACACAAGAACAGCAGGTGCCCGATTCGTACCAATAATCATATTTTGAGATATTCATAATTTAATAAATATGCTATGGTAAATGTCATTAATCTGGTAACTATACATAATCACATCACGTTTTGGGTTTTTCAGACTCTTTCAAAATTCTGTTTGTAATTAAGGATCTGAAAAAATTCTTTCTACGCCCACCCAATAAAGAAATTAGAAAAAAGTCAAGTAGTGTCACCCAGTAGAAAAGTCTGCTTTTCAGTAATATTATTAATTAGATTATGTTTCAGTCAGATTAAAATTCAATGACTTAGGATATTTTATTATATGGGATTAACTCATTGAAGTACAGTACAAAGCCGAAAATCCGGAATGGACGGGACTACGGCGATTCCGGATTCTTGGATTTTCCGGAATATTGGTCATTTTAAAAAAAAAAAAGTAGCGGCTACGTCATGGATTACGCGGTCTCGCCGTGAACTATGTATTTTTATAACGTTTTTCAAAATCGCTGCGATCCGTAGGTTGTACTGTAGAAATTGTTCTATTGAATTCACTTAAAAAAAAAAAAAAGAAAAGAAAAAAAAAAAAGGCGCCCTACTAATTGCCGTGTATATATTGCTTGCCCAATAACGTGAACGTAGTCACAACTTAAAATAAAAAAAATCTTCCAGTATCAAAGGATAAAAAGATATAACAGCAATTTTTATCGCCATCCCATGCACTAAAACACTGATTGTGGGTGCGCAGGCGTTCCCCCCCTTCACCGGAGTGACTGGAGCCGGTTTGTCTGTGACTGGAGCTTTCGCTTTCCAAACAAGTTGTTACATTCTTGTCTTCCTTGCACATGCTTACTGATATTCTTATTTATGCGTTTTTTTTAAACAAGGCTTCCAATGGTATTTAAGCTAATGTATGTTTTTACTGCAGACTTGAATGATGTTATAAAGAGTTTAATTAATTTCTTTGCCTCCTTAGAAAGAATAACATTAAATTAAAAATAATATCTCTACTGATTATTAAAGCTTAAATGCTTTACACTAACAGGAAGTGTCTCCACCCCCCTTTTTGCGTTTCTGTTTAGAAATAACAGTTAAATCTTCGGAATGCAAAGAAGGAAAGTTAGGTCACGAGTCAGATTTTACCCTGAGGTTTTGGATATATATATATACTATACTATATATATATATGTGTGTGTGTGTGTGTGCGTGTATATATATATATATATTGACGCTATTGTTATGATAACAAACTAGTCTAATGCTTGAGCATCCTGTAGTTTATTTATTTATTTATCTATTTTTTTTATTTATTTATTTATTTTTTTTTTTTTGAGGGAAGGGAAAAAACTGAAATCCAAAAAATGTCCGGTTTTTTGGTCTTTCCGGTTTTTAGGCGTCCGGATTTTCGGCGCTCTACTGTATAACTAAGCAGTATTATTTGTAAATGCATCAAAAAAAAATTTTTCTCTCTTTTTTTCTGAAATTATTCAGCCGAATATGTAGCAATATTCGGCCACAACTATTCGGCCGAATACCTATTCAGTATTCGGCTTACCGAATATTCGGCCAACTGAATATTCGGCTTACCGAATATTCGGCAAAATAGCCGAATAGGCCGAATACCGAATAGTGGCCGAATATTCGTTACATCCCTACTATAGATACTACAAAGGAAATTTAGTGGCAAAAAATTTATCGTTGCAGCCTGTATGAATATGTAATAAATCATGATAACAATAAATCGGGAGATTTGGGGGGGGGGCCTTATTTTCCTGTGGCCCCGGGCAACTGCCCCGCATGCCTGTGTGATAATCAGGCTCTGCCCCCAATAGCATGGCGATAGCACATGAAGCCTTGCACCTAATGGCAGCCTTCATTAACGCTAACAGACATAAAAAACCAAGACAATGTTGGGAATCCAAATTTGGATATTGACTGATCATTTTGTAAAAGCAACCATAATAAACATATATAGTATCAAAGCAATCTGCAAAACTTCGAAAATTTTTTGTGAATGCCGTTTATGTTCATCTATATTATCAGAGTCTGTAAATTGTATAGCCAAAATGTATAAGTTGAACAGAATCTTGTTTCTTCTAAACTACCTTCTGTTGTACTGTATTTACTTTCCATGCAGGATTGTGAATATTTTGTGCCTGGAGAAGGGGAGAGTCTCCAGAAAGAGACTACTCTATTCGTGTATGTTTCATGCAAAGTTAAACTTGTCTAACACCATTTCTGTGTGTGTATTTTATATATATATATATATATATATACAAGCAGTTTCCAACCTTTTAACGTTGCCCCCCGCCCCAACAAAGGCTAACTTACATTGGTGCCCCCCCCCCTCCCCACACATTTTTCAGCATACATCCAGTTTTTTATTCTTCAACAATGAACATTTATTGACCTGTTTTACAAAATAATGTTTCAGTAAAGTTCGAATAAACATTTTAAGCAAAAATGGGTGTGTTTTTAAGTAAAAATAAGAAGTGATAATACATGCAAAAAAGTGATAATACATGCTTTAAAGATAACTCTTTAGAGCATGTATTATCACTTGCTCTTTGTCTATTCTTCTACAGCCTCATAGGTTGAGAAATGCTGATATATATATTATACTATGAATGAGAGTTTGATCTGACATGCACACTTTTACCTCGGAAATTGACGAAAACATATTCTTCAAACTTTCTTGGTATTTTTTCAATATTTTAGATTGGTCATCTGCAGTATGTACAATGAAACCATGAAAAGCAACAGCCAGTTCTCCTTCAGACTGAAAATGTAACAAATAAAATTTAGAATAAGCATATAAATTCAAATGAAGCAAGATAAAATATGTGCCCTACTTAAAACTGCACAGATTATAATCATTATGTGAAAAAAATTAGAAGACCAATAAAATTATTTTATCGCTATATACAGGGTGTCCAGTGCTAACAGTGCTCAATGGCTATTTCCTAAACAGTCAGTCAGGGATACATAGTTCCAATTGCAAAAATGATTTAAATTCTACAATGTATTATATTAGAAACAATCAAAGTCAATAAATCAATTCCTATAAAAATTACATAACTTAAATTTTTATACAGTCCTCTGGTCCTATCAGTTATATTTAGGAAAATTTTCTTCATATAATTTCATGCACAATTAAAAAAAAATTCACCCTTCTGAGACCAAAATTCACAGAGTTATGAAGCAGCAAACATTTTGACTTAGGTCATTTTTCCCATGTTTAAAAATGCCTGGTTATGGTAAACCGTTATTGGACTATATAAACAGTGCGTAGCGAGGGGGGGGGGGTACTAGAACTTCCCTAAAATTTAGCAGAGCTCTTTTATTGACATGAAGAATGCAATCCATAATGTAGATTATCGTTACATCAGTGCCTAAACCCCCCCTAAAATTTTTTTCTGGCTACGCTACTGTATATAAATAGTCTAATCTAAAAACTATGGCACAGCAAAATTTTCTTAATGTCTTCAAAACAAGTAATTTAAACTGAAAATCACCAATCACAAGCGACCGTCATCAAGTTTCGGTGGCATGAGCATCGGCACTGGTAAACAGGGTTGTCAGATCGAAATTCATTGATACAGCTAAATGGCTTTTTAAAATTAGCCAAAAATAGCCACCAGGGACTGCAGCGCCATAGGCGTAGAGTTATATGGGCCCGTGGGGCTCGAGCCCCCCCCCAATAATTTGTGAATAGGGGCTGAGCCCACCCAATAATTTACCACTAAATACAGAAAACTAATTTATACTAACGTAAAAAAAAACCTTTACTTGTACTTTAAAAAATTTTCTTCTTTTGATTTCAATCATGATTTAGTATTCATTGTGACGCCACTTAACACATAATGTTACTATAAGCTGCCCTCGCCAGGCTCTGGTTAATTAAAATCAGATTGTGCAATGTGAAGTATGAAATGAAGAAATGTTCAGATGTGTCTAAAATGCACTATCTCATCGAAAATGATTTTTTTTTCTCCTTTGGATTTTCTACTTTGCTTCTATTTTTAACTTATAACATGGAAGGAAGATACTAACATGGATACTTACCTTACATAGGTGTAGAATTCTATGGACCCATAGAGCTCGAGCGCCTCCAATAATTTACACTTATATATAGTAAGTCATAGCTGCCAACTACTACGGAATATAATTAACCACTTTTTGTAAACAGTATATGCTTTAATAATTTTTTTCACAATAGTAACCAGCTCGCGTGCGCAACGCAAAAATTTGCTATATCTTAAGCCAAAAAATCACGTAGAAAAAGTGGTTAATTATATTCCGTAGTAGTTGGCAGCTATGAGTAAGTTATATGTACGTGAATCAGTGGCGTAGCCAGAAATTTTTCATGGGGTGTGTGTGTGGGGGGTTACGCCTTCTGCAACTCACATATATGTATACGGGTGTATGATAAGGGAGTGAAGAATGTATACATTTTGTATGGCATAAAATTCCTCATGGGGGTGGTTATGACCCTCCTAACCCCCCCCCCTTGGCTATGCCACTGACGTGAATATTTGTGGTTGTGGGGCCCAGCCCCCCCAATAATTTTGAAAACTTTACACTTATGTGCAGCGCCATGAATTCCAAATCTTTTGTGAAAGAGTTTGAGATGTATGTAGCATAAATGTTCTTCATAAGTGCATCTTTGTGATTAAAATTATAATAAAAAAAATAAAACAAACTAGTCTCAAAAAAGATTTTTGAAGCAAGGGAGTGACATTTTGGGGATTTGCCTACAGTAGGAAAAATGGCAGGGCAAGCCCTAATGGGATCTGGAAATATTTTCAACTAAGACAAGTTTCTAATTTATTAAGGGTCTGTACAAAACAACTTTTACTGTGAGCTTCTTATTGTCAAAATTTTGTAACAAAGAAATCCTATTTTCATGTTTTGTTGGGTACTTACATACTATCCCGGCATTCCGACAAGACGAGTGATTTTTTGCCAAGATAAATGCCCGACTCATGAAATTATTGATGCTTTGGAATACAATTGGCAACAGTTTGTCAGCACATTTGATGAAAAAATAGTTTGACAGGAATGACCGCCAGGATCATACTTAAGTACCTTTTGCTAGTGGAATCCCTGATGAGAACCTCGATCCCCCCTCCCCCTCCTCCTTCCTAGATTTTAAGTTGGCGACACCTCTGTCTCCTTGCGTATGCATAACATGTTGAGAACATAAAATAAATAAAAACTTTGCGAAAAAAATACATATGAAAGGTTACTTCAAACCGTAACGATCGTTTCGGCCGAAAATTCGTTCGGTCTTCGTCAGACAAACACTTCCGTCATACAGAGCAGAGTTCCTCTGTCTGCTCCTTGAAGTAACCTTTTATGTGTGTTTTTTTCACAAAGTTTTTATTTATTTTATCCTTTAAAACCAGTTTTTTGAGTGTTTGTTTTCATGTTGAGAACATGACTGAAATGCGAACCCATTATTCCGGAAGCATTTTTGAAGAAATGACTTGGACAAATTTTAAAAAAAAGTATATTTAGATTAACCGATGTGAAACTTTATCAGAGAAATTAGTCCCAATTGGACAAAACTAGTAGGCATTTTCTTTTTCCAGCCAACAGCTTCTTAAATTAGCCAAACAACGAGTGGCTAAAACCTTTTTTTTTCTTCTTCTTAGCCAGCAGCTTCTGAAATAAGCCAGATTTGGAAACCCTGACGGTAAAGAAAAAATTTCTCAAAAGAAATTCAGTAGTTATTTACCAGAACTTCCTCCACAAACCGGTCCACTTTATTCTCCGCCGAAAGAACAACAGTTTCCATGGTTGTACAAACTGATTAATTAAAAAAAAGTATTGTAGAAAATACAGAAAATTTTCACTTAATTATAGTGGAATTATTTCAATATTAACTTTATAATCTGTAACCATTTTATACATAGCGTATTACTTGTCGATTAGACCAGAAAAAAAATATTGTTTGGGTTTGGTTGATTTGTTTGTTGATTGGTTTGAACAACCGACCCACGAAGGGAGGAGGGATGAGGGTGGCAAGACTAAAACCAAC